>APFE031344202.1:0-15623 GCA_000404065.3 Pinus taeda | reverse complement strand
ATGATTATTTGGATTGGTTAAGTAGCACATGTGAGAAATATTCATGGCAGTGTGAGTCTTTGTGAATTGTAGAGGTGATTCAACTTTAGCTATGTATATAATTGGCATGGTAGTTGAATAGTATATTTTTTATTGATATTATCTGTAGTTTTATCATGATTCTTACCTCATGGTTACTATTGATAAACTAGTTGAAGTGAGTAGGATGACAACTATATGTAGAAACCATGAGAAATTAATGAATATTTTTTATGAGAAGGAGAATGAGCTCAAAGAATAAGTACACAGATTAAAGATATAGTTGTAGGAAGCTAGTAGGAATAAAGAGGTTATGAGATTCCAGCAAAGAGAGAAGGAGGGCCATGTTAAGGAGCTGGCTGCAGTTATCACATTGAGGAATCAACTGAATCAAATGGAAATTTAGCTAACGAAGGAGAAGAGTAACAATGCCTTGGACATCATGCTCAAGAGCTGAAGATCTCCCTTGATTAGATCTAGTATTGACTTTCAAAAGGAATAGTATATCTCACGAGATCATCCAAATAATAATGTGGATCCAAAGAGGCTTATTGCATGAAAAGTCACCAAGATGAATAGAAAGAAAAGTAGAAAGCATTAGACTGACCAACAATTGAGAAATGAAGGAAGCAGGGAAGTTATGTCAAGAAAACTTGTTGCTCTAATAATTGATGTTGGTATATTTAAAAGGAGTCAAACCTATTTTCTCCTTTGATCTGTGAGTTAAAGTATTATTCTTGTGATAATTATCAACACATTGCATCTAGTTGTAGAAGCAAAGTGTGTAGATATAATCAATACAAAATGCAAGGATGTAGGAAACTATATACCATCATGATGAGTTGATGGAGATTAGAAGGAACATGACATCATGATTAGACTTGAGTATGAGTTGTAGTAGTATCAACAAAGTGTGATTGAGAGCTTAATCCATGATTAGGTCCTCAATATCAACAAAAGAAGACAAGGTACAATGAGCTCAGTGTGATTTTTGCATGTGTTTCAATGGTTTGAAGGCTTGCTTATTATTTTTCACCTATATTTCACTCATTTACTTTTGTAGCAACTTCACACATTGTAGTATGAGTGAAAGAGCTTGTAATTTGGCCTTGTATGTACTTGTTCATGATATTGTTTGTAAATTTGGTTAAGTGGTCCTATAATGCATCATGTATGGAGATATTTGTTTAGAATTCATAGTAGCAGACTATTTATTTAAAGATATATATGTTCATTTGACGTGAAGATGTAAATTACTTGTGTTATGGTTGAGTAGTCTATGGTCGAGCTATGCATAGGAAAAAGTAATATATATATAATATATATATATATATATATATATACATGTCTCATTAGTATTTGGCCTGGTTGAGTAACAGTTGCAATAGTTATGTATGAGAGAGTGAGTCTTTGTGCATTGTAGAGGTCAGTCAAGTTCAATTATGTTGTAAAATCCCCAAGTTAAGTTTTCATGTACTAAATGATAATAATAAAAAAAATAAGAGCAAGGTCGTGGGACATGCATTCCAAGTTGAATGTTGGGAAAATACATTAGTTGGAATCACTTTTGGTTCAATAATGGCTATGGAAATTGGTGAAGGAAAAGAAGCAATAATTGGCATTTAATTATGAGAAATAAGGAAATTAGGAGAGACGGAAGGTGAAGAGACACATATATGAATATAAATGAAATTAGAGAAAAAATGAATAAAAATGATGAAAAGGTGGGGACTTCAATCATAAAAAGGAATCAAAGAAACAACTCACATCTTTTGTCAGTTTAGATTTTGGCTCTCACATATTCTTGCACACTTAGAGTATTACTGGAGGACTATAGCATTAACTTGGATTTGGACAAAGGCACGCAAGCAACCAAAGGAAGGAATAGGACAAGGAAAGGAAAGTGAAGAAAAGGAAGTAGAAGTTTGGATCAACAACTTCAACATGAAGATATTGTAGGTAATAGGTTGTATGTGTGATTTCCTTGCTAGGATGCCAATGCATGGTACATTAATTTATTTATTTGGTTCATTTTCTATCATTGGAAAGGGTTTTTCCTCGCTTGATATTGGTTTTAGTGTCACCTTTCCATTTCCTCGACAACCATGATGTGATGGGATTCATTCTTTGTTGAGCTTTAGATTACTAGAAGGTTTTAGAACCAGGTGAGGTAGTATTAGAAAAATCCCAAGGGTTGTGGGTAGACATGGTTTTCTCCAAGAATCCCTTGATAGGTGGGTGGAGACAAGAAAATTCCTCAAGGTATGGTGAATAAATTCTAAGGCATCCAAGCTTGGTTTGGTTTTGTGATCTTGGGGCTGGTTTAGGTGAGATCACGACAACTTGAGGTTGGAAGTCGTTTAAAATATAGTCCCTGGTTGATTATGTCTGATTTTATCCCATGATATATGATATTCATGCTTGGAATATGGCACGGGGGTGATTGGTTGAAAGGAATATTTGGTTCAGTCCAATCTATGGTTAGGTGGTACGTGGAAGTCCCTAAATTCATTGGGTTTTGCATAAGTTAATATGAGCTATTATTCTAATGTAATCAATGAGCACATGTAATTTTATTGTGTGGATTTTATGGATGATTTGTCATACTTTCTATTTTGGCTATAAGCTAGTTATATGCCTGGTTATATGATATGCTCAAGCTATGGACCTCTTTCATGATTTGATAATTCATTGAATGGTTGATGAATGCATGGGATATCAAGTGGTGTTGCAGCTATCTAGAGATGGCATTGAGCCTTCTTGGTGTTTCTCAAATGAAGTTCAAAAGTTCATGATAAGATATGAATTCATGACATGTAGCTTATATGTTTACCATATGTTTGACGAAATTCCCATCATGTAATAAGCATGTTCAGGTCAATATGTGGTTGAAGTTTTAAATGGTTAGCCTTTTTATCATTTTCTTTATGTTTCTAGAAACTTATAGCTAATTATGGGCATTGGTCTAAAGGATTTCCTAAAAATTCAGCATAGATCTCATGATTTCATGCACAAAACTAGCGATTTTGGGTCACAATTGCATGTAGACAAGATTATGGGTGTGGATGGAGCCTCATAATCACATGCATAGTGTGTCAAGGGTGTTATGTCTGTGAAAAAGAGTTCCAGTTCAAGGATTGATCAACTGGGGTGGTTGTTAGGCTCTTGAGTGATATATAGTCCCTAAGGGACACTAATAAGTTTTTCATGTTGTAGGCCCTACTTCCATCACTGGAACTTGGAGGTCGGGTCATGTTATAGTAGTGCTAGCTTATGTTTACCTGAGAGATCTTATAAGAGAAGGTAAATGTAGGATGAGACATTACAAGGTGGTATAAGGGTGAGGTTGCAACATTGGACCTCAAAGGAAATTTATATAATTATGCATATCTGTCGATTGTATATATATCGAATATGGATTCATTGGGAGGGTTACACTTATCATGCATGTGGTCATTATTGGATTTTTGTGTCATCATGTATGATGTTCAAATATTGATTATGTTAATGTATATGTATTATAGATATATATTATATATATATTATATATATATATATATATATTCTATATATATATAGTGCTAATATGAGTTGACTGATGCAGATGCGATAGCCCCCCTAAGATACACTGAGGTATGCTCTGATCTTGTTTTATGTTCAGATTATCTAACATGGCATCTTTTTAAGAAGAATATGATCAGACATGACAAGTAAAATGATGGATTACAATTCACGTGACTCTCCTTATAGATGAGATTGAGCAGCAACAAGATGAGTATTACTATTGAGAATTTTAAAGGGACAAATCAAAAGTTACAAGGAATATAATAACAAGTTGATTTATACACAAGAAAGGCTTACCGGAGCTCAGGAAAAGCAAGCCAAGGTTAATGCAGTGATCATTTAGAGCCATTCAGATTTGAAAATACATGGGAAACTAAGGATTAGTCATGGACAGGAGGAAAGGACTAATGGGGCATATGATAGAAGGTCTCTATCATGATACAGGTTGGATAAATATGATACAATAAGATGTGGAAGATGGTTGGATATACCTGACATGAGAGGTAGTGCTTATGGGTTCTATTCTATTTCTGGTTTAGGAAGACATCATTGCCATCACTGCCAACATCATTATAGGAGGAGTGAGAGGAAGTATTTATGAGAGGAGTTCAAGAATCCCAAGCTTCCTATGGTTGATAGAGAGACGAAGAAATCACAAGATGCAAAAGCATGTTTTCTTGAGATGAAGAATTTCATCAGATTGCATGATTATTCAGAGAATATGAAAGCTAATATAGTAGACTTAATTCTCAAGGTAAAAACAAATATCTAGTGGGAATATGTGAAGTGTGTTAGAGGAATTAAGGCATAAAATTTGAGTTGGCAGGAGTTTAAAAAACTCTTTAGAAAGAAGTAATTGTATGAGATATATTATGATAGAAAGGCCAAGGAATTCTATGAGTTGACAATGGGTTCCATGATAGATGACAAGTACATTTCCAAACTTTTGGAGTTTTAGAGGTGTATGCCTTATCTCAAGGATGAGGATACAAATGTCCAAAGGTTAATTAGTGGACTTCTAATAGAATTCATGGATAAGATTGAATATGATGAGCCTCAGTTGTTGGAGGAAGTCATCGCAAAATTGAAGCATTTTTATGAGTAATCAATGCACAGGCATGATCCTAAGCATGACTTGAAAGGGAATGAGAAGGCTAAAGGAAAATGGCCTCAAAAGAAAGGAAGATCTAAAGGCCCAGTTGGGAAAGAAAATGTGGCTCCTTACAATAGGTTTAATTCATGTAAGAAGGGACATGGACCTCAGCCTTTAGAGAAAAAAAATAAATATAGTGGTAGAGAACTGTTGCATTGTTCAATTTGTGGGAATGGCCATCATAAGAAATATTGTCCATTGTACCATGGTGGCAGGTCACAAATATACAACACTCATGAAGTAGAGATAGTTGGGGATGTTGGTCAGAGTATTCCTCATATTTATGCAACACCTGATAACATGTAGGCATACCATCAAGAATCCATTATTGAGATGGAATGTAAGCCTTACGATCAAGTTCCATTTTTATTTATCCTAGTTCTAGTTCTATTTATGTTAGTACGCACTGGGTGGATAACTATAGCTTTAATACATGAGTGCATGCAGAGTCTTGGTTGGTTTAGTTGGATATAAGGAGCAAGAAAATAGTTCATCAATGGGTGAGATCTTATGCATTTGAGCAAAATGGTATGCCTACATCAGCACATCTAAATGTGCTTCCTTTGGGATCATATACTATTCTTTTGGGCATGGATTGCTTTTTTACTCATAGGATCAAGGTAGAATTCTATGACAAGGTCATTTGAGAGTCTAGATGACGATGGAGAGAAGAGAATCATGTAGAGAAAGAAGAAGCCTACAAGTGAGAATGGTTACAACCATGCAATATAAGCACAATTGCAGGAAGGGATTTGTGTTTTTTTTGTTTATGTTTCTCATGACAAATGGAAAGATGTTGAGGATGATGAAGTCCTGAAAAGGTACCATGTTTTTCAGTAGTTTCAAGATGTATTTCTTGCATAGATTTCATAGTTATCACCTTATAGCGAAGGGGATTTCTTTATTGACTTGGTACCAGTAGAAGCACCAACATCAAAGGAACCTTACAGTATGAGCAATCCAAAGTTCATGGAATTGAAGTTGTAGCTTAAATAAATGCTTGATAAGGGACACATAAGGCCAAGTTTTCTTCCTTGGGGTGCACCAATTTTGTTTGCAAAGAATAAGGATGATAGTCTCACATTATTCATTGATTTCAAGAAGTTGAACAATGTGATGATAAAGAACAAATATCCATTGTCGAGGATTGATGACTTGTTCGATCAACCAAAGGGAGCAATGGTATAATCAAATATTGACCTAAGATCAAGATATCATTAGGCACACATCAAAGAAGAAGACATCTACAAGACTACATTTCATACAAGGCATGGAGATTATGAGTTTTTGGTGGTTCCTTTTGGTCTTAGTAATGCTCCAACAACATTTATGTGTATGATGAACAATGTACTACATCCTTACCTGGATAAGTGTGTGATAGTGTTTATTGATCATATATTGATATACTCTAAGAATGAGGAGGAGCATGCAAAGAACCTAGTAGCAGTACTAAGATTTTTGAGAGATCACGAGTTGTATGTCAATCTCAACAAGTGCAATTTATTTTAGCTTCAATTCCACTACTTGGGACAATTGGTTATCAAGGTTGGGATAGTAGTGGACCCAAAAGCATTAAATACATCATCGAGTGACATTCCTAGAATATGGATGAGTTATATCGTTATGGGCTACAGCATTATAGAGATTATTAGGAACTTTGAAGGATTTTATATCCTATTACTATTTGGATAGAAAAGAAAGAAGTTGAATGGACTGAGGAGTGATAGCTAGTTTTGATGAGTTGAAGATTTTCTTTAACAAAACTCTATTCTACTTTTACTGTGATTCTTTTAGATGAACTTATTATAACTAACGACTATGAAATCCATGACTAAAATTTGTGATGATGTATCGATATTGTTAATAAATAAAATATTTTGAAATGATTCAGGGAAAGGCCACATATTAGATATTTTTTTCCAATTGGAACATAATTGTTTGTGTTTAGTGAAAGTGGACCTTCCCTAACAATCTCCCAAAAATACCAAGCATAAAAAATTAGTATAAATGGATCTAATATGATCGGCGAGAAATATTTTATTTTAAAACACTTTTTTCCATGGAAAAATACAGTAATTTTCATTAAATTTAGAAAATTACATATAGTAGATGCCATTGGCATTGCTGTATGTGCATACAAAAACCACCTCGCAGGGTGCTGTATCAGAGCATTTTACAAAAAGAGAGCAAAAAACACATATATGTGTCTGGCTGATTTAACCTGTTCGAGATCTCATAGGATCCATTTGCATATATTCTAATATTCCTAGTTATGTACAGTTCCCATTGGGACAAAAAGTTCATTAAAGATGTCTGTCGGGACTGTTGTCTCCCGTTTCATATTAAAAACACTATTCAGAGAAGATACGTATTTAGTGTGGAATAACATGAGGGGAAAAAGCCATGCTTTAAAAAAAAATAAATAACCTTTTTCGAAAAATGAAAAATAAAATGCCTAGACAAAAGGGATGGGAGACTTTAAAGGAGGATGCTAGCAAAAAAATTCTACTGGGAATAAATCTATAAAATACACCAACCACGAATCAATGGGGGTTTATTATTATGGAGTGAAAGGAAATATTCGCTCTAGGGAAACTAGCAGAGGCGGTTCATGGTCAGGAGGAACATTCTCAGTTCATAAGTATTTTCCCAAGGAGAGAATTATAGTTAGATACTTGGTTTTATTTTATTGTGGAAATGGAATGGAATTTTGGTGTGTAGCCATAGCTTATTAGAAGAACTATTATTGTTGAATTCATGAATGATCCATTTATGGATCTTCAATATATGTGTGCGTGTGTGTCTGTGTGCATCTTATGGTTATACTAGTAGAAGTATGTCGTTCTCATTATACATTAAAAATAAAAGATAAATCAGACCCTATAAATTATAGACTGTAGAAAAGATCTCTTATACATGCATGTAAATGAATTCATTGATGATAAGTTTCGAAATGACTCAACAAGTATTGAAATTAGTATCGATGGGAGTGTATATAAAGGAATTCTTTTGCATGCATGGTATCAAATAGAAATTGTAGTATTGTACACAGTTGACCTAGGACGTATACCACATGGGTGTGGATATATTTTCCTTATCACTCCACGTATGAACTATAAAGGGAAAGTAAATTTAAATAATCTATTTAGAATTCCAAGTATAGAAAATAAATAGTTGTGGAAACTTTTAATAAGAACAGGGATAATTAAGCTAGTGATATTCAATAATCAATAAAATAATACTCTATTTCTACTTCCAAAATTTTGATATTAGAAAAGTTCCTATAACTTTGGAATGAGTAATGACAAGTAAGGAGATAAAGTAATTATATTTCATGGTTCATAGAAATATTTGCGTAATAATTCATTAGTTAAATATTAATTTAATTCTAAGTAAGTTGAACATAGAAATAGGAATCAAGAAGTAAGTAGAAGTATTGCATTGTTTGTATAACAACTATTACCAATTTGTGTCTGAGAAAAATAAATTAATATCAATACAGGCTTTCTTCTCTATGATAATTCACAGGAAATATTAGGGCTAGTATTTCACATGCATGGAGAAAAAGTAGTAAAATAAACGACAGTTGCAAATATTTTAAAATACATATGACCAAACAAATTTGGAAAGTATAAAGGTCATGAATGATAAATTAGACACAAAGTTGCCATAAAAATCGTGTATTTGAGTAAACCAAAAATAATAAAAGAAAACGATACAATTTTGACAAGGTTCGGGGAAGAATAATGTAAGCCTTTTCAAAAAGGACCAAACCTTTCCCCAATCCTTTCATGGAAACGATGAAAAGGGAATATATATACAGAGAGAGATTACATAATATTTGAGAGTACTTAGCAACTAATAGTTTCTTTTATAGCCAGGAAAGAAAAGAAAAAGGACTAGTATAATTGTCCTCTAGAAATTAAAGTAGTAAGCTACTCTTGGCCTTGCATTGGTCTCAAGTAAAGGGGCTCAATCCTCAACAAGTGGGACTGAACTGAACTGTTGGAACTGAACCAGAGAAAAAAGTGAACCATCAGAAAACTTAGAAAGAACAAGAGATTCCAACGTATAAGAGAGGCTTTTGAAATAGTCTTTAAGGGTCACTTAGATAGGGAAACCAACACTGACGTGAACTTGAAAACATATTTTTTCATTTGAATACCTATCACGGAAGCCACAGAAAAGCCAAAAATAATGATGTCAAAAGGTGGAACAAAGGAAACAATTTAATCAATAGAAGAATTGAATTAATAGAAAGAATACATGATTTGACCGGAGAGGGGCTGCTGATTTGGGGCATAGAATCCTTCGCGCCTGAACAATTATGAAATCAATAGATAATTTAGGATAAGCCTGTTGAAATTATTATCATTATTAACTGAAATGAAAATTGTAAAATAAAAATGATTCAAGTTCTGATTGTTGAGAATTAATCCTACGAAATGGACAAGGCCCATGAGAGTATCATTAAATAATAATAATAATAATAAAACCCAAATTGTTGCAGTTCTTAGCGTCAAACCCTTAACCGTATCATGAATCGGATACTATATATGGTACCATACCTTATGCATCTACAATGTTTCTTGAACTGGAAAAGAAATATGAAGCATTTGACACCCAATTTCTAAAACGTGCATATCCCTGCAATATGAAAAACTCGGAGCTTAAAAATCAAAAGAAAAATTCATAATCTAGCGAGATTTAAACATATATATGGAACCAATGAATTACCATAAAAGTTATACCTAATGGAAGATGGAAATATGACCTTCATTCCATAAGGTCTTAGAAAAAAACTTATCCTAGCAATCTAGCACCTTGGTGGAACAAAAACAAATCAAGGAACGAGTTCACCATTAACCAACAAAAGAAAACAATTTCACATAACAAGAAATGAGGTTAGTGCCAAAGTTACAAAACCAAACCCCAATTATCAAGGAATAAAGGGAAAAATAGTTAGTTAGATACCTGGAATTACCTCCGCTAGGTAGATGGAGGGGTTTTGCATGAACAAATTTCAGACATTTTTCCCATTGACACCAGGTGGCACGACATTTTAGTGAAGGTACAAAAAAAATATAACTGAGGGAATGAGCGAGGGTTAGGGTTAGTCATTCCAAAACCCTTTAAAATCCTCCACCATTAGATGGTTACCCTGAATCAGAGTCGTTGATGGTGCGTGCAAGAGTATCATGTGGCCTTCATGTGGCCTTCATGTGGTTGTGACTAACATGGCACCGTATTAAACTGCTAAGTGTGTACCAAAGGTCTATGTGCCACCTTTAACTTACAATTATCAATTACCAAGGTGAACAGAGCGAATAAAAAAAATCACAATGGTGAAAAGGTTACATGCTATATCCCTCATACTTTATGTATAAAATATAAAGGAATGACATAAATAATATTTTTTATACCCGTATGGGTGGGGATATACGTTACATATTAGTTATGTAAAGAAAGTAACCAAATGATACTCCATGGGGAAGTCTATCATGTAGAAAACAAAAGAATAGGTTAGGCATGTATAGTCTTATAAATCTTTTTAGGCGTAAAACTATTTATATAAGTAAATTTTAATACTCAACAATAGTGGAATATATATAATGATATAATTCACTTTAATATAATGCTATCATAAATAGAATTTGATGCATTCAACTATTTGGAAGACCAATACATAAAAAGGGTATAAAATAGTTTTGATATGAAGTGGAGCGATGTATAAATTAAATACTTAAGGTATATCACTACTAATCCATCGTCATATAAGAAGAAACAAAATTTTTGTAAATTTGTGTAATCGACGAATATGACATATGGTATTAGAGCCCATGTTCAAAAACTAGGCATATGGGAGGACATTGCAGTGGATAAAGTTGTTTATAACTATGTATATTGTTAATATGCGTTGTGTTGATAATAAGGTACACAAGTGAAAAATCATTATAGGACGGAATGGAAGATGAACCAAATTTACCTTTGGTAGATGGAGAAGAAATTTATGTGGAGCTGGTGGGGAAAATACCCCATGAAAAAATAATGTCTTAAAGGTTGTGAGAATTTTACAACAAAAATTGGCCAATTTCAGAGATAGTCATGACGGGTTGCTAAAATCTAGTGCGAAACAAGAAAGACTGATACAAAATTTAATTGAAAAATCTAGTCATAGACCACTGGAGACTATGGGGGATAGGGAAAAGGTAGAATGACCTAAAATAAAATAAAAATAAAAAAAATTAAGAAAGAAAATGAATTTTTGGAAAGTGGAATTTAATCAGACAAAGCTTATCCAAAGATGCAAAAAAGGAAGAAGGTGGAGATGTAGGGGGAGTTTAAGAAAATAAAACCCCCTACATTTGATGGTGAACATGAGGAGGATGGAGAGGTGTGGCTTCTCAATATGACAAAGTATTTACAACTTTATGTGTACAACACTAACTTGAAGGCCATATTGGCCATTTATCAGCTACAAGGGAAAGTTATCCTCTCATTGGAGGAGATCAAAATAGTGAATACAATACAAGAGAAGAAAATTGCTTAGGAATATTTCTAGAAAAAATTCTAGTCCAAGTATCTAAATGAATGATAACATGATGATAGGGAGAAACAATTTAGTGAGATAAGGTTGTGATAATTAACTATGGATCAATTTGTTGTTAAATTCACCAGTTTGCTACGTTATGTTCCCCACATCAAGGAGGATAAAGACAAAGTATAAATGTTTTTATATTACTTACCTATCTCTCATAGAGAAAGAATTGAGTTCAACAATCTTAAAACCATGGATGAAGCAGTGAGAGAAGCAATATTGTGTTATCAGTAGTCTAAAAATGTAACAGCCCTCATAAAAATTCCATGTAATAAAAGTTAATAAAGGCAAAATAATAACCATGGATGATGGGATGCTTATTCCAAGCTAAATGTTGGGAAAAATCCTAGTGATTGGGATAACTTGTGATTGTTTATGGCTAGGGAAATTCGCAAAGAAAATTGTGGAGGCTTTGGAAAGGAAAAATGACATTTTTACATTTATTTATGAAAATAATGGAAATTAGGAGAAAAAGGAGGTGAAAGGTCATAGGTTGCATGTGTGGAGGAAATTGAAGGAAAATAATCGAAAATGAAGAAAATAGAGACCTCATTTATAAAAAGGCTTATGAGGATTAGTTGGAAACCTTTTGTTAGTTAGTTTTGGAACTCTCTCATTACGCTCTCTCTCCCATACTCCTGGAGACTTATATTTTTCTTGGAGCGCTCTTGGAGGGTGTGGCATACTTGGATTCTTAGAGTAAGAAGGCAAATGAGGAGCAGGAAAGAGCAAGAAGGAATCGACATCAGTAGCTATATCACGTTTTCTTGCACGTACTGAGTTGCACGTATGATTTCTTCTCTAGTTTTGGCGTGCATGAAATATACATGTGGATTCTTGGCCATGATCTGTCTTTGGCATGGAGGATTGCCTGGATTCATAGTGGATTGCGTAGCCTTGCCATTTCCTGGATATCCATGCTGATTATGGGTTTACTTTCATTATTATTTTTTTTCGTTTGTTTCTTATGGTTTCTTAGCTTTGGTTGAGTTATTAGTTCCTCGAAGCCCTAGTTTGAAAATTTCTCTAGAAGCCTTGTAACAACTTGCATGAGTTACTAGTCTTGGAATCCTTGGTTGGAAAAATGCTCTGGAAGCCCATGGTGAGTTTAGTTACTGCTGTTGGAAGAATTCATTGGACAATCTCTTTGGAATCTCGATGACAACTGTGGGTTGCGTTCCTAGTCCTAGAATCCTTGATTGCAACAAGTGCTCTAGAAGTCCTGGAAGGCATGGATGGAGACTGATCTGATGATGGTTTTGTGATTTTCGACCATGACGTGGAATCATTATTTGATAGTTTGAGGTTGATGGCCTCTAGAATCCATGGATAAGTTTTTATTAATATGTTCTATGAGATCCCCAATTCATGCTTCGAATATGGCATGGGGGTGAATGGCTGAAGAGAGACTTAGGTCAGCGATTCTATGGGTCGTTGGAACATGGAAGTCCCATCCCAAGTTCAGATTTTATTTCATTAATGAAATTTAATTTATATTTGTATTTCTATGAGTATTTTGATGGATTATATGTGGTCTATATGGTTGTAATTTCATGAGAATTTTTGTTGCTATTATGTTTTTTATGTATGTGTTTTATGACAATAGTTATTTATGGATTTCATTGTGTTTTTACTTGTAATTGAATGATTAATGTATCTATTACCTAATGTATGGAATGGTAGTTGATGTGTTGGGGCATCAATGGTTCTTAGTGACTCTTAACTAAGTATGAGACCCTTATGCTCAAAATTTTTATTTACACCTATAGTCTACATATTCATGATATGTTTGATGAAATTCATGTCATGGCTAATAGGGGTCCAGTCAAGGTCTTAGACAAGTATTTTCTTTATTATTGTCATTTCCATGTTATTTTAATGTTCTAGAGAGATGGTTTAATTCTAGGCAGTGACTTGGGCTCTCGGCCTGAAAAAGTGGCTCAAATCTCAGGGATGCCAGCATAGCACTAACTAAATGAGTCACTAAATGCTAATAGGAAAGCCTATGAGAGCCACTTTGGGTTTCGAGACACATTTGTGCCTATAGCATGAGAGTGATTGAGGCTTAAGTTGTCAAAAATCTCAGTGGTACCCAAGGGAAAGATGTCTAAAGTGTTGGATTGGTTCTTGAGGGTCTTGAAGTTGATGTTGAATGTCTGTATGGTGTGAATCTCTCAGCTCCACTTCCTTGATGTGACTTAGGAGGTCGAGTCATATCATAGTGGCCTCTCATTGCATTTTTATCCTGGTTGGCTGGTTGCTTGGGTAGATGTGGGAGGAGGTTGTTACAGAGTGAAATCATAGCATGGTTCACACATCAAACTAGATGGGCTATGTGTTGATCATGCATGCATGTCAGTTGCATGTGTGCCTCTCACACTTGCATTCCTTTTGTTTGTTGCAATTGCATGATGTCGATCATTGTTGTAGTGATGTTGCCATGTAGATTTGATGTGTTTTACTATGGGATGCATTGTTGTGGATGTATTATTGGTTACATGTCGATTTATGTTACTTTCATGTATCGGTGTAGTATGTTTAGTTCCAATTTTACATGTTTCATTACATTCTTGTATGCTTGTTTGCATGTATAATTATTATAGGTTTGATTTCAAGTATCGTTCATTCATGCTCGATCATATTTTCTTATGCATATGTGTAGTTGGTTATGTATTTATTATGCATATTCATGTTTCCATGTGGTCAAGTGTACAGTGATGTAGTGGTTGTTGTCATGCATTATGTTGTAGTATGTGTTATTTTAAGGTCATGCATTGATGATTGGACCCTAGCTAGAATGACAGTTGCATGGTCATATGCCTATGCATTATCTTCCTATATGATGTCATGATTATGTTATTCATGTATCATGTTGATTTGTTTATCTTGCAAATAAGGTATCCTCCATGATCTATGCTAAGGTATGTTGGTTTATTGTGATTTGGTTTAGTTTACATGATATACCTTGTAGGAAGAAATATCAAATGCCTAGGAAGATGGTTGACTACAAAGACTCTCCATATGAATCTGAAGGGGATTATGGTGTTGGAAACTCTTCCAATTTGGTAGTTATAGTGAGAAGATTAAGGGACAAAATAAGAAATTGTAACTCAGATAATGACAGAATCATGCAGACACGAGAGAAACAAGCAGAGGTAAATGTAGTGTTACTTCAAAATTTTCCATATTTGCAGTGACATGGACCATGTCAGATCAGCTATGAATAGGAGGATAAAACTAATGATGCATATGGAAGTAGGTCTCATGGTGGTCATAGATCAGATTGAGATGACACGGTTAGAGATGGAAAATTGTTGGACACTCCAAATAAGAGAGGGGATATACATGAGTATTATTCTAGTTCAGATTCAAAATAGGAATCATAATCGTCATCATTATCATCCTTACAGGAGGATTGATAGGGGACATTTTCTGGATGAGTTTAAGAAATCAAATCCACCCACATTTGATGGAGAGATGAGGAAACCACATGATTCAGAGGCATGGTTTCTTGGCATGAGGAAATTCTTCATGTTGCATGACTATTTAGAGAACATGAAATCTAGAGCGGCTAATTCAGTCTCAAAGGTAAAGTAAACATTTGGTGGGAAGATGTGAAGAATGTTATATGTATTCATTACAATGATTTGACTTGGAGTGAGTTTGAGCCACTATTCAAGAAGAAGTATTTGTTAAGGAGATATTTTGATGACAGGGTGAAAGAATTCTATGAGCTAAAGATGGGATCCATGATAAGTGATGACTACACTATAAGGTTCTTGGAGTTACTATGGTATGTGTCTTATCTCACAAAGGAAAAGGAACAGATTCGTAGGTTCATTAGTGGATTGTCGATACAATTTAAAGACATGATTGAGTTCAATGAGCCTAGATCATTAGAGGAGGCCACCTAGAAGCGAAGGGATTGCTATGAAGAATTAAGGCACATAATTGAGACAAAACCAAATTAGAGTGGTAATGAAAAGAAAAAAGGAAAATGGGACAGACAGTCAGGAAGCCTCAGGATACAGGTAACAAGGAGAATGTTGCAGCACGTAAGAAGTTTAATGCAGCAGATAGAGGTCAAGGATTCCAATAAGGAGAATAGGACAAGGAGACTGTTTGGAAGCCTATAGAGTGTTGGACTTATGGAAAAGATAATCACAAGAGGGATTGTTCACGGTATTAGGGTGGTATACCTTAGATATATGCTACGTAGGAGGCACAAACTGTTTGGGATGTTAGTCAGATTATTCCATGTATTTCTGCAGCATTGGATAACAAATAGGT
>APFE031344197.1:56061-87801 GCA_000404065.3 Pinus taeda | reverse complement strand
GGCTGGGTTCTTTTGATGTTTTTTGCTTCTTGGTTTACCTGGTTATCATTGGCCTGGTTTTGGATTTCTTATTTTTCATTTTGGCACAACAAACTTGACTGATGCTCTTTTTTGGGTAAGAGTCGCACCAGGCTTGGGAACTGCTAAAGTTTTCTTGATTTTAAGCCTTCTGAGCTTGGTCTTTGTTTTGGATACATTTTCTCGACTGCTTGAGTGTATTGGGGTCCTGTTTGACTGGTTTTAACCTTCATCCTTTGGTTGTTTGCCATTTTCTATCGATTCCACGTTTTTAGCCCTAGGGCATCTAGTGGCTTTGTGTGTCGAGCCTTCCTTAGGAGTTTTTGGTCTTTTATTGGTCCAATCGACTTTCTGATTGCTCCCTTGAACTTGTTTAGTGGTTGTTAATCATTTCATTGCATTCTTTGAGTGACCTACCTCTTTTTCACTTGAATTCTGCCTTGTTTCGCTTTGGGCCTAGATTACATGGCTCATTTGTGTCTTTAGGACTTTTCTCGGTTTTGAAGGACTGATTTGTTAAGTTAGGGATCTGATCGTGCTTGCATTGAGTGAAATTTGCTTGTTTTTGCTCTCTTATTATCATTCCTCAAAATTTGTTTAGTGCATCTTGCCCTTAACATTAAAAGGAAAATCTCTTTTGCTTTTCATTAGTTAATGTGAATTAGAGATTTTCGTTGTTATTAGTGATTAGTGACTTTGAAGGAAAAGCTTTTTAATTTCCATTCGCTGCATTAGAGATATCATTGGTTTTTTTATGATCATTTTGTTTGTGTGAAAGCTCTAAACTCTCTTATAGTTAGCATTCATTGAATAAAATGATATACTGTGGCATATAGCTTGCATTTAGGAAATTTTGAGACATTACATACGGTAAGGCCTGAAAGCTAAAACATAATCCAAGATCAACTTTAAAATGAACTGAATGAATCTAACAACGCATTGGAACATAACACACACTGTTTAGAGTTCTAGGCTAGAGACATGCTCTGGCATCGTTAAACCTAGTCACTTTTGTTTCCACTCAAGGTTGGGTGATTCCTCCTTTTGTGACTCAATAGTGGTCTAGTACGGAATTGTGCTCCCACGTTCCATCGAGTATATGGGGAGACCCCACTAGGTTATCATCCTTTATCCATAGGAAGCCGAGTCTACCGCCCTATACCCGTGATACACTGAACACAACATTCGGGGAGATTGCCTGCACGTACGGGAAGTCCTTGGTTGATTTCTCTTTCATTTCTAAAAGCAATGTGTATATTGCAGTTCACGGTTATTTGGTACACCCTCTTTGCCTAGTGTCCATGAGTGGTCATTTGATCTTTTCTGACTCCCTAAATTTGAAAGGATCACCAAGCCCTTTTCCTTTCAAACTTGTTTCAAATCTGAAAGTGATAGAGTCACCTTTTATCCGTTTCTTGACTCTTAAAACATGAAACGGTGAATTTTCTTAATTCCAATGTGGTAAAAATTAAATCACCCACGATCACACGCCTTATTAGATTCTATTTGTTGGCCGTTTGATTGTGTGTCTTGAATCTTTTTCAGCCCCGTGTGCAATTTTTAGTTTTTGATGGCAACTTTTCCAAAGTTCACCAACCCCGGAATCCCCTCTGATGGGAATCCCGGTCATTTTCCTCCTTTTGGGAATGTTGGTGCTCCTTACATGGCAACGTTGTCCCTTCCTGGGTTAACTGTTGGGTTGCCTATTTGGTTTTTCTCAACCTCTGTGGTCCCTAATGTTTTAACTACTGGTCAATTAGTTCCTCCACCCGAACAACATCATGTTGATTCCAAGGTGGACCTCTCCCCTTCTTCACCCATTTCTACATCCTCATCTTCTACTTCACCTGGTGAAAGTCTGGATTCAAGTAACCAGGTGGCTAAGAAGAAGAAGAAGATGATGAAGAAGAAGAAGTCTCATAAGTGAGAGGCTAAAAGTGCAGCTACTGCCCCAAGTACAGCTCAGGTCGGAACTCCTTCCGCTCCTCCGTGGAAGGTTAAGTTTCCTTGTAAATTGTGCAAGGGAGACCATATTCTTCGTGATTGTCCTGGAATTCCTAGGATCTTAGAAGTATGGTCTCACAATCCGGCTCGTCCCTCATCATCCTCAGAAGCTCATGACGATGCTACCCTATCAACTGGCCATGGTAAGAAGAAAGGGAAGATTCGATTCCCCTATAGGCTATGTGAAGGCAGCCATCTCCTTCACCTTTGTCCGCTCATGGATAAAGCTTTTGTCGTTTTGGAAAGTCTTACAGCTTCTTCATGCCAACTCACTGTTGGCTATCAGAGGCTCTCTTCATATCCTCTCCCTGTCGACAAAGAGATTGATTTAGATCCTTCTCTTGTCCATCCTCCTCTTTCTGAACCTGGATGTGCTAAGCCTGTTCGGGACCAACCATTGGTCGGAGAGAGTGTCAACTGGGGTTCACTGCCTGTTGATCACTCTGTTTCGGAAGAGAATCATGCGCATGTTCTTCTCATCTCGTTAGATTCTCCTGAGTCCGAAAATGACCCTCTTATCCCAGCTAATCCAGAGAGTCCTTCTTCGGTTCCTATAGAGCTGGGGGGCAATCATACAATTCCCCCACCAATTAGTTCAGTCATTTCCTTCAACTGGAGTCACCTGACTGCTTTCCACCTTCCATCCCATGTGCCTTTCCAGATTACAGTACATGCCTATGATAAGGTAGTACCGGGCACTATCTTGGATGAGGGTGCATCTATCAGTCTTATGCCTTCCACTACTTGGTAAGCTTTGGGCTCCCCACAACTTGTGCTGGTCACATAGACTCTGTTAACGTTTGACGGAGGAACCAGTCAACCATTAGGGATCCTTCCGAAGTTCCCTATTACTTTGGGAGGCAAAACCATCTCTATAGACGTATTGGATACCTAAGGTGCTTTAGATTTCAGTCTTCTCCTTGGCCGTGACTATGTTTATGCCATGGGGGTCCTTGTCTCTTCACTTTTCTGTGTGGTTTGCTTTCCACACGATGGAAGAATCGTGACTATAGATCAATTATCGCTCTTTAGTCCCCCGGTGCCTCCTGTGCCGTTGTCATCCCCTCCTGGTTTCTATCCACCGGTTGTATTTGCCCCACCATAGGTCAACTACATGGCTACTTATCCCGTGCCTGTATCCAGTGATGCTGTCGTCATGCATAGTGTCCTAGGGGCATTGGATCCTGACTTCCAAGATGTTTTCCTTCCACTAGGAGTGACACTCTTGGAAGCCACACCTTCTTGTTCATTATGATGAAGTTCGTGTGGAGCATAGTTTTCTTTCCTATGTCAAGCTCCTTAAAAAATGAAACTAGGTCTGGTCGGAGCATAGTTCACTTTCCTATGTCAAGCTCCTTAAAAAATGAAACAAGGGTTATGAGGATAGTTCTTTTATTGTTTTGACCTCATTAAAAAATGAACCAATTCCCTTTCCAAATTGATTCTTTTGATTAAGATCTCGTAAAATACAAGTCGAGTCTTTCCAATATCTTGAAAGTGAACCTTCATTCCATCCACTTTGTTGAATGCAATGAAGCTTGGGGGGCATGTACCTCATTTTGCGTCATTATGTTGGGGGCATGCGAACTTATAACAAGCATAGTTTTTCATTTCAAGCTTGTGTAAACATGAAACTGAATTCAAGCAGATTTCTCCATGGTTCAAGCTTGTGTAAAAATGAACCCATACCCGATTTACATCTCGTGATTGCCATTTTTATCTGCCCAATTATGCTAGATGAGCCTTGGTTGTTTCATTCCATCACCACCATCTCTTTGGCCGATCATATGCTTTCACTTGCTTGTTTTCCTTTCCTGAGGGACTGCAATTATGAGTGGTTTTGTTAGCCAACCTCTTGACCATTACATGTTTTGAGCAGTTCCACCATTGTCGGAACCAGTTGCTACCCTTTATACCACTCGTTCCTCTAGGATGAGTCACCTTTAAGCTCTTTTCTGACTCGTATAATATGAAAAGATTGCTGAGTTATTCCTCTTGACTCGTTAAACGTAAATAAGAGGCAGTCGCCTTTAAGCTCTTTTTTGACCGTGTAAAGACGAAAGGATCATCGGGACCTTGGCGTTTCAGGCTTGTTAACAGTTATGAAATGGCATGATTTCGGTCGCTTTTTTGCTTTTTCAGGGTGAAGTCACTAATCATGAAACATACTCCTCGATCGTAATGGTCGGGCGGTTCTTTCGAGTATTGTTTTATACTTTTTCAGGCTCGACAGACACAACCTTACGAAAAAGGACACCCCTGGAGTTTACTTTTCTGTTGTCTTTTCAAACTCTCTAAACATGAAAAGACACCGAGTTCTCCCTCTATCAGACTCGTTAAAACTTGATGACATTGGATTCCGTCGAAATGAAGTTTTACAAGCATATGCTATCCCCTTCAAGCTTGTTAATAAAAATAATTGGGGTACTCGCCAGAAATGGTGGGGAGAATGGAACCAGAATCATTGTCGTGTCGGCAGTATGTCGCTCTTGAACATGGCACTTGTCTGCATTCGTGTCAGGGTGGGGACATCTCATCTTGTTTTTCACTTGCCTCTGTGGGTTTGGGTGATCCTATTTGACCTCTCATCTGCTCTTTTCCTTGTCACCATGACCTCTGATCGATTGATGTCAAATACTGCCAAGTCCATTGTCATGCCACCGATATGTTCAAGAGAAGTTGACCTATGCAAAATATCAACCTCCCTCTAATAACTCATATAATCCTAATTCACAAAAACATTATCTTCCTCTGTCTCATGTCGATGATGTGGGCAACACTATGGCCCACCTTCGGTCAAGGTCACTTCCTGTCGACTTCAGCTCATTATCCAGGAAGCTGATCTAGAGACTCCCTTCTAGTGCCTTGGAGCCTGCATGCCTCAATGGTAGGTTCTTCGCATTCAACGCGAGGTTTTCATCATTGGCCTCCGATCAAATGATTCTACGGGTGTTCGACGCTAGCTCACCGATTCACACACCGTAGATTGTACTTGTAGTACCTTGAGGGCCATTGTCATTATTGGTGGTACCTCTTGCGTCCGTTAATAGCTTTCACCATTGGCTGGTAATCAGACGATGTTCTTGCATGTTCGACTTCGACTCCTATATTTTCATGCTTGAACTTGTACTTTGTTCGGATTGAGATGGAGCGCAAGACCCTGGATTTCTTCTGTTGAGATACAGGCTGTGATTTTGTGGAATATTATGATTATTACATGACTCATTCACTGGATGACTGTGACCATGCCTGAGTCTATTGATTGATCCTCACTGGATGGCTGTGCCCATACGTTGGATCTAGATTATTACATACTTTGCTATGGATGGTTGCGCCCATACCACCTATATCATGTATTTGAGATATTAGTTGTACTTCTCCACGCAGGTTTTCCGGCGACAGTGTTTTCAGTTGGACATGTTCTCGTAAAGCATTTCACCCCTCTCTCTCTTGGGCCTCATGCTTTAGGGGGCATTTGTTACACAGCAATTTGTCACCATCCCTGTTACCCGTCTCTCATATCTTGGAGGACTCATTCCGAGACCTATGAGAAGTGACATGGCCTGCAAACACTTGCATTACATTCCTCTGAACATGAGATTTATTTTCCCTAAAGACATCTCCTGCTGAAAAACCCTTAAAATAGCTCTTTTTCCATTGGCACGGTTCCATAGTGCAGCCCTCGCACCAAGGGGGAAAATCCTCCAAAGAGGGCGCGCCAATTGGCACTTTGTCATAGAGTTGCACCTACACCAACCATAATCAGAGGTGTTTTTTAACAAATAAATGGCAAAGGTTTCGTCCTAACAAATTCCTGGACTGCTATCTATCTTGAGTTGGGTGGTTCGGCTATAGATTTCCATAGAGAGGAAGTGGTTTACCACCTCTCATGGAAGCTTCCTTGATGATATGGCCAATACCATGATTATTGGCTATGATCCCAACTCCCCTTCCTCCATCTATAAAAGCTTGCTCATTTTCCTTTGCAAGCTAGTTCCATAGATTTAGAATTGCCAAATTTCCAAGAGCTTCATGCTGCAAGAGCCTTCTTGATTCCCATAAGGCCAAATGCAAGCAAGGAGATTATTGTCCAAGAATCAAAGAGAGAGGATTTTCCTTATTCTCTACAGGCTTTGTGAGACATGTGCTGCTGACTACCTGCCAAAGGAGAATCCAACATCAGAACATTGGTTGTACTCCCCTTTGATTAATTATTAATGAACGACTATTGGTTATGGTTCCACTCTTATTATTGTTTATGATGATGATAAGTTATGTCCTTTCTGACTGACATATAGTTGCATATGCTAGATTTTATGCTTGTGTTTGTGTCGTTTCTTGCATGTGCAGGTGTCCATTCACGGAGATCGTGAGAATTGTGATCTGCCGGAGTGGAGGAACAAGAGCAACACCTCTTCTACAAACAATAGCGTTGGAATCTAGGTAGGCCTTCATCACTGGTCTGTTAATTCGCAATTAGGAACTTGCGCTATAGCGTTTGATGATTGTTGCTAGACCCGGTCTGGGCTAGTAGGGATCGCCTATGTCCGCAGGGGGATTTACCTCCTCAACAAAGACCATGGGAATGCCTACCTCAGCTAGATCATGAAAATTATATTATGATGGTGTATTGTATTGTAACTTATGCAAGTCACCTTCCAGTTCGAAACCTCAGATCCTCATGATAAAGAATTTCACTCGACATTAAGATTTACGACTTCATGCTTTAGGGGGAAACTGTTATAGACATATTTGGGCACTTCAACCCCAAACTTATATGTCGATAAAATAGGGCTCATCAACCCCTAAAAGAGTTGTTTCATACCCTAAAAGAACATGGTCATCTGATTACATCATTCCCCAAAAGTTCAACCTGAAAAACCATCCAGAAATGGCTTAAACTGAACCATACTGATTGCTACACTAGCCAACTGCAATGCATACTTAGTAGTACACTCCTTAGGTGCGATGCATACTAATTAGGTCTTCTATAGGGTGCGATGGGTGAGGATGAACAAATGTCCGAGATAGTTTGCTACGTGGTTGCTCATGGAATCTTCTAGAAACTTCTCCTATGACACTTACCTCTCTGAATTCGCTCAGGGATGAGTAAGAGATCCAAGAAATCTCCAAGTGGAACCAATTGTAACAAGTAGAATGACACTAATCAAAACACCAGAGATGACTCACACCATCACACACATCTATAAATGGATCCCTCATCTAAGAGATCTAGAGGCTAGAATATTGTCAATTGCAAGGAAGTGTTGATAGTTTGTATTTAAGGAAAGAGCATTGTATTTTTGGTGTGATCTTTCTATTTCATGAGGTGAAGAGGGATTGATGCTAGGAGGATGATGCTAGATCAGACAACTGGGTTGTAATTCACCCTTCTATTTAATAAAGTTCTTCAAGTTTTCTTCCATATGATTGTGCAATTGGGAATGTTATCATTTGTGAATGCTATTGTATGTTCATTATGTATCTGATTCTGTAATGCTTATGTTATAATAGATCAAGATGCTTTGGTGATTCTTTGTTACTTTGTTTCTACATGTACTCTCCAAGTGGGTTAAGTACAGGGAGGAGTTGCAAGCTCTGTCAAGGGGGAGAGAGATCAAGCAAGGGATTATGCGGAAGTTCCAGGTTGGTTCCATTGTCTTTCTCTTATCTATTATACATAGAAGAAATCGTGAATAACTTTAAATTGTTGTTTCTAGGGTAGCTTCCAAACCTAGAGGGTTAGTCGTTCGAAAAGGCACTAGTTTTCCTAGAAACACTATGATAGAAGATAAAGGCTATAATGTAGTCTTTAGTAAAGGAAAGGCATTCATGAGGCATATTGGCACTGGACAGACAAAGCGAATAGGGATTCGAGTCAAAAATTTCTACAAGCTGGAGGTAGACGACTGTGCTGCTTTGAGTTCCAAAGTTGAGATGGTGCAGAGCCAAGATGCTAGCGAGCTATGGCCTAGAAGACTGCGCCACTTGCACCATGGAGCCCTAAATATCATGCAACAGATTCCTACCAGATTACCCAAGGGAAAATTTGAGCAGACAACTACATGGAAAGGTTGTAACTTGGGTAAGTATGCAAAATCTTCCTTTCCAGATCAAGATAGTAGAGTAGGAGCAATCCTGGAGCGAGTTCACTCAGATTTTTGTGGACCCTTCTATACAGCCTCCACCACTAAAAAAAGGTACTATGTTATTTTTATGGATGATTTTTCTCATAGATGCTGGATCTACTTTATGTAAAAGAAGGATCAAACCTTCTTGAGGTTTTGTGAGTTTAAAGCCTTGGTAGAGAAAGAATTAGGAAAGAAAATAAAAGCCTTTCCCAATGACAATGGTGGAGAGTATGTCTCCCAACAATTTAAATACTTCTGCACTATAGAAAGTATTAAACGGGAATTGATGGCACCCCATAACCCGTAGCAGAATGGGGTGGTCAAAAGGAAGAACATATCGATTGTGGGAGCAGCTCGAGTGATGTTGCATGACCAAATCCTACCAGTGCATTTGTGGGCTGAGGCATGCAATACAACAGCATACTTGCAGAATAGAAGTCCACACCATATACTGGGGATGAAGACACTTATGGAGGGTTATTTTGGGAAGTGACTTGTAGTAAGTCACTTCTGAACCTTTGGATCATCACTTTACTGTCATGTGACCAAAGATGCCAAGAAGAAGCTAGACCCAACTACTGAGTTGGGAATACTTGCGGGGTACACATATACCCCCCACAACTATTGGGTGTACCTGCCTTCCACTCAGAGGACTGTGGTATGCAAGAATCTGAAGTTTGACAAGCAGAAAGCCATGCGCTTATCATTTGAGACAGAGCTCGATTTGCATGAAGATGAGGAACTTTCAGTTCCTAAGGAGGAGGAACCTCAGATTGATGCGAAGCAGCCACATGCAGAGGATCCCGGAGTGGAGATATCCACTCATGCTGATACTTCTAGAGATGGGTGGAAATGCTCAAGGGAAGCTGAAAGGTTGATGCTAGATGTGCGGGAGAATGTGGAACAACCATCTTCTCACCGTAGATAGAGGAGGTCACCCAAATGGTACGTTGGGTACATGGCCCTGGTTGGGGAGTGTGTAGATACCGAACCTTCTTCATTCGAGAAGGCAGAGTAGCAACCAGTCTGGGTTGATGCAATGGTAGAGGAGTACGACTCTATCATTCATAACAGTGTGTGGGATGTTGTACCAAGGCCTCAGGGCAAGTTAGTGGTGAGTTCCAAATGGCTTTACAAGGTAAAGCAGGTAGCTGATGGCAGTGTTGAGAAACATAAGGCAAGGTTTGTTTCCCAGGGTTTCTCACAGGTTGAGGGGATCGACTATGATGAGACTTTTGCTCCTGTAGCAAGGTACTCATCGATTAGATTGATGTTGACACTATCAACTCAGATGGGGTGGAAGATCCACCAGATGGATATGAAGACAACATTCCTCAATTGGAAGATTGAGGAGGAGGTGTACATTGAGTAGCTAGAGGGTTTCGAGACTCAAGAGGGCTTTGTATGGTCTGAAGCAAGCACCTTGTGCTTGGTACACCAGGATTGACAACTATTTCACTGGTTTAGGCTTCACCAAGGGTGAAGCAGATGTGAACCTTTACCACATCATGGTAGAAGGTAAACCATTGATCATTGTTCTTTATGTTGATGATCTGATTTTGACAGGTGATGATCAGTTGATATAGTCTTACAAGGAGGACCTTGCAAGGGAGTTTGAGATGAAGGACATCGGCCTTATGCACTACTTTCTAGGCATGGAGGTGTGGCAAAAAGATGGGGAAGTATTAGTGTCTCAAGGTAAGTATGCCAATGAGATACTTAGGCACTTTCACATGGAGAAGTGCAAGCCCATGCAGAATCCTCTAGCTGGGAACTAGAGGAAAGAGGATGCTACTTCAAGTGAGGTAGTAGATGCTATTGTTTATCGGCAGCTGGTGGGTTCACTTATGTATTTGGTGAACACATGACTTGACTTATGCTTTGTGGTGAACCAGCTGAGTCAAGCTATGGTTCAGCCTACCAAGTTGTTTTGGAAGGCAACGAAGCATGTGCTAAGATACCTCAGAGGCACATCTCAGTTCAGATTGTGGTAAATACAAACAGAGGGAGTGAAGCTTCAGGGC
This sequence comes from Pinus taeda, assembly GCA_000404065.3. Classification (NCBI taxonomy): domain Eukaryota; kingdom Viridiplantae; phylum Streptophyta; class Pinopsida; order Pinales; family Pinaceae; genus Pinus; species Pinus taeda. Next base: position 77,624 of record APFE031344197.1, on the reverse strand, counting down.
TTCACAGATGTGGATTGGGCAGGGAGTTCATCAGACTAGAAGAGCACTTCTGGAGGAATCTCTAACCTTGGTTCAGTTGCAGTTTCCAGGTACAGCAAGAAACAGAGATCAGTTGCACTTAGCTCAGCAGAGGCTGAATACATGGCTGCTAGTCAGGCTGCATGTTAGGCCATTTGGATGTAGAAGATTCTAGTGGGATTGTTTGGTTAGATGATGGATCCTACAATGATCTATTGCGATAACCAGAGTTGTATCAAACTCTTTGAGAATCCAGTTTTTCATGACAGGTCCAAGCACATAGATATCTAGTATCACCATATTTGAGAATGTTTGGTCAAGAGGATCATGTTGTTGTTATATGTTTCGATTGGGGAACAAGATGCAAATATTTTGACTAAGGCATTGTCAAAATGCAAGTTCGAGTTCCATAGAGAGAGGATTGGGGTTACTAATAATCCCTTTCTTGTTGAGAGGGAGTGTTGAAAATAGCAACAAGAAATGCTAAAAATAAAATTGCTAAAAATATCACTGCTATAAATAGTAGTTCAGTCAGTGTTGATCTTAGCAACAATGGATGGAAAAATGGAAGTGCTAAAAATAGCATTCTATAAATAGCATTTCGGGATACCTTCCTATTTTATTCAATCCCTATTCTAAAATAGTGAAGTAAAATTCGAATTTGATCTTAGTAGTAGTTTGTAAAATAATTAATTAATTCATCTTGAGTTAATTAGTTAAGGAAAATCAAACTTGAAGTCTATGTGGGGACATGCAATAGTTTCTCCATTAATTGAGGAATTTATCCATCAATTAAAGAGATAAGAGCAAGTTGTAATATTGAGTTGTAATTAGTTGACTTAGTTAACTGAGTCAAGTCCAATTAGATTAATTCAAATAGTTTGTTGAATTAATGTAAGTTCAGTTAGTTAATGCTTGCATGCATGTAACTACTGCACTTTAGATAACTGAGTATTCTCTCATAAATAACTCATGCACGTTAGTTTAGAAAGAGACCCAGTTGAGATCAGATGGAGGGGCAGTGTACTATCAGTTGCTAGAATATTCAATTGTGAATATTCCTTACATGCAAAAGGAATTCTTTCTTTGAGGATTGCGCAGTTAGATCAGAGGTTTTAGTGAGTGTGATGAGGCCAATTCACACATGTGACATCATTGGACCCCAAGAAAAATTTCACAAGGAAATAGGAGGCTTGGAGGGCTTGAGGAGGACATATACTATGTCTATTCAGTCTGTGAGTTGTATTGTTTGATTGCAGAGAGAGCATAATAGCTTGAGAGCTGATTCTTTTTGTAACTTGAACAAGATTTCCACTTGTATGATAATATAGAGTTGTGGATTTAGGCTGAGGCTTTCCCCATGATATTTCTTCTATGTTATGTGTGATTGATTTCTCATTCTCAGTTATATGTGTTCTCTAGATCTTGCTCAATTCGATTAAGCTTCTGCAAAGTGTTGTAGAAGTAGATCTTGTATTTTGTTTTAGTTTATTACATAATCTACTGACCTACAGTGGGAATTTCTACACAAACTTATGTCAAGCATAGTTTACATTTGTTTCAAACTTGTGTAAAAATGAAACCAAATCCAAGCATAGTTCTTTTCCCATGTTTCATGCTTGTGAAAAAATGAAACCATCTTCAACTATACTCAAGCATAGTTTCTCATGTTTCAAGCTTGTGTAAAAATGAAACCATTCCCACTTTACATCCCATGTTTTCCATTTTAATTAGCCTATTTTTTCCAAATGAGCCTTGGTTTATCCATTCCATTTCCACCATCTCTTTGGTCGATCATTCACTTTCACTTGGTTGTTTTACCTTTGCCTTACGAACATCTGCAATGAGGGGTCTTATTAGCTAGCCTCTTGACCTTTACATGTTTTAAGTAGTTCCATCATCACTAGAACCAGTTGTTATCCTTTTATACCACATGTTCCTCCAGGAGGAGTCATCTTTCAACTCTTTTCAGAGTCCAAAAATATGAAAAGATTGTCGAGTACTTGTCTTTTCAAACTTGCAAAAGTAAATGAAAAGACGTCTACTCAGTATAAGTTTAACCCTTTTCCAGACTGAGATATACTATTGTATGAAAAAGGAATACCTTAGTCAAACATGGCTAACAGGTTCTCTTGGATATTGTTTTATACATTTTCGGGTTCAGGAGACAATTTACGAAAAGGGACCTTTGGAGTTTTCTTTTTTGCTTCTTTTTCAAACTCTCTAAAAATTAAAAAGATGTCGAGTTTCATCTCTATCAGACTCATAAAACTTTAACGATACAGGACTTGTCACCATGACGAGGCCGAATTCCTCCTTCCTAGGGCTCGTAAAAATTACTATGGTGGATTCATCTGAAGGATGAACTTATATGGCAAGAATATGTTATCCCCTTCAAGGTTGCGATAAAAATTATATGGGGTACTCACCAGAAATGGTGGGGGAAAAGGTGAAATCATTCATCTCTTTTATATTTTAAAGGCAGCATGTCGCTCTTGAACATGACACTCATCTATTACTTGTGTCAGGTTTGGGACATCCTCACTCGGTCACTTGCCTTCCTGGGTTTAGGGAATCCATTTTGCCTCTCATTTGATCATAACATTCCATCATCATGACAACTGATCCTAAGTTAAGTCAAATTCTTCCAAACTCCATAATCATGTCACCGATATGTTCAAGAGAAGTCATATCCGTAGCTTTTTACCACCTATACACTGTCTGATTTTCTACCACAGTCTTAGATCACACTTATCTACTCTACTACATCCTTTTGTTTCATGTCAATGATGTGGGATTCATTATGGCCCTCTGACGAATCACTTCATGTCAATTTCATCTCATTATCTGGGAAGATGGTCTAGAAACCCCCTTCTAGTACCTTAGAGCTTGCATGCCTCAATGGAAAGTTCTTCCCATTCGACCACATGTTTACATCATTGGCCTTCACTTCGATGATTCCACGGGTGTTCAAATTTAATTTCACTATTCACAACTATGGATTGTGTTGATTGTACCTTGAGAGCCATTGTAATTATTGGTGGGTTGTCTCATACCTGTTAATGGTTTACATCATTGACCAGTAATCAAGTGGCTTTCTATCATGTTCGACTTTGACATATCTATTCACATGTTAGAATTCTTACATTTATTGGGTCAAGATGGAGCGAAAGACCCTGGATTTTGTTTGAAGAAGTTTAGGTTACATGGAGTTATGGTTCATTCATGATTGTACACATGTTTCCTCTGGATGGATGGCTAGGACCATACCGTGGGTCCATGTTCATGATCCTTTCTATTCAGATGGTTGTGACCATACCGAGGACCTTTCCACATGATCCTTTTTTCATAGATCGCTGCGTCCATACCACATATTCATGTATTATTATATGCCTATTCATGTATCATTAGGCATGGTCTTTAAAGATGCCAGATATGTATATGTATATGTATATGTATATGCTTGATTTGGAGGTCTCCTAATGATGTTGTTCTCGTCCTTGCACTGACTTGTAAATCATCTCATCCATCACTTCTTGTTCTGCCTTTGTGCTTTAGGGGGCATCTTTTAGAAAATATTTTGTCATATCTCCTATTCACTTTCCATGCCATATCCTGAAGTTCCAAAACATTGACTATTGTGTAGCATATCCATCATGACGTGCTTGGGGGAATAACAAGTTGGATATTGGTTTTTGTTGATATGGTCGAGCTTTCTCATTTCGACCTCTTGATATTATCATCATGGGCTTTGTCCTTGAGATGTGGGCCTTCCTCCCTCTTTTGTGGATCCCTACCTCCCTCTCCCTTTCTATAAATTCACTCCCTTACATCAAAAAGGGTTGGTCATTGGTTGTTGCATCCCTGTGCTAAGATTATGCTTACATGCTACCAATGCTAGCTTGGAGAAGGAATGCTTGAAGAGTCTTTTCTTGGAATTGAAAAACCACCAAAAGGAGGGCTCCAACATAAAGGCATAGGTTGTATGCTTCCATTTTTAGTTTCTTAATATATACATCTGATATTCACTCTCCATAATTTTTATAAATGCTTATTTTATTAACTTAATGTTCCTTGATCTGTTAAGTAGTTTATTTTTTATGTATGTTATATGTGCTCTTGTATCTCGTACAATACTTTGATCTTACTTTTAGGTATATGGATGTGAATAACAACTAAGGAGTGAGGCCTAGAGCGAAAGATTCAAAGCCATCTCTAAGGATTGAGGGATTAGCATTAGAATGAGGTAGTTTTATCCTTCTTCCTGAACTTGTCAATCCTAAGCTAGGAAAGTGTGTGTTAGATTGTTTGGTTTGTTGCTAGACCCACTCATTGGGCTAGAGGGACCACCTCTATCTGTAGAGGGGATTTTCCTTCACAGCATCAATGTAGATGCGATGGAAGAATTCCTCAATGATATGATTGAGGAAGAGGTGTATATTGAGAAATCAAAAAGATTTGAGACCTTCAACAGAAAGTCACATGTGTGCAGACTCAAGCGAGTGTCATATGGACTAAAACAAGCACCCTGTGCTTGGTACATCAGGATTGACAACTATTTCATCGGGTTGGGCTTCACCAAAAGTGAATTAGATGAAAACATTTACCATATTGTGGTTGAAGATAAATTGTTTGTTATAGTATTATATGTCAATGATTTGATTCTAAAATGTGATGAGAAGCTTATAAAATCTTACAAAGAGGATCTTGCAAGAGAATTTTAGATGAAGGACCTAGGGCTCATGCATTTCTTTCTTGATATAGAAGTATGGCAAGGAGATGATGAATTATTCATCTCTCAAGAAAAGTATGCCAATGATAATTTAAAGAAGCTCTACATGGAGAGCAACAAACCCATGGAGACTCCTCTAGCAGGTAATTGGAGGAAGGAATATGCTACTTCAGGTGAAGTAGTGGAGGCTACTATTTATAGACAACTTGTGGGTTCACTTATGTATTTAGTGAAAACACGACCAAACATTTTTTTTGCAGTTAAAAAGCTTAGTGAAGCCATGGTTAAGCCAACCAAAATCTATTAGAAGGCAGCTAAGCATGTGTTGAGATACCTGAGAGGCACCACTTAGTTTGGTCTTTGTTACAGATGAATAGAGGGAGTGAAGCTTCAATAATTCCCAGATGTATATTAGGCATGGATTCCATCCAACAAGAAGAGAACATCAGGAGGAATCTTAGTATTAGGTCAGATGTGGTTTCTTGGTACAGCAGGAAGCAAGGATCAGTTGCACTCAGTTTAGTAGAATAAAAGTACATGGTTACTAGTCAATCAATTTGTGAGGCTATCTCGATGAGGAAGATACTTGTTGGGTAGTTTGGTCAAAACATGGATCCTACAGTTATATAATATGAAAATTAGGGTTGTATCAAACTCTCTGAGAATCCATTTTTTCATGATCAGTGCAAGGATATCGATATCTATACCACCATCTACGAGATTGTGTGCAGAGGAGAATCATGTTCCTAGAGTACATTCCTGCAGAGGAGTAGGATGCATATATTTTGACAAAGGCATTGTCAATATGTAAATTTGTAACAGAGGAAGGATTAGGGTAGAAGATAACCCCTTTCTTGTTCAGAGGGAGTGTTGAAAATGCAACAAGAAAATACTAATTTAATTTTGTCCTTGAATTAAATTGTAATTCCACATCTCATGACAAATTGTAATAGTTAACTAAGTTAATTTGACTTAGTTGGCTCAGTTAATTCAAGCTGACGGTCTAATTAGAGTCATGTAGACTATCCCTACTTTTTAGGAGCCTTGGTTGACTTTATTTTGAGTTGTAATTGTTTAATTCAGTCTAATAGAGTTAAAGTTAGGTAAATTAGTTCTAACTGATGGAGGAATTAGTGGGAGATCCAGTAGTGGGGTCTAACCAGTAGTGATCAACTAGTAAACTAAAGATTCACTTATAATTAACTCATGCATGTCAGATCATAGAAAGATCCAATTGATATTGGAGTTCAGGGGTAGTGCACTATGAGTTGTATAATCATCTAAATTATACAGGTGGTGCATGAAATTAGAAGAAGGCCTATAGGGATTGCGCAATTCATATCTCTGGAATTTTCAAATTAAATATGGGCTAATTACTAAGGAAACAACACAAGGAAATAGGAGCTTGGCAAGTAGCAGAATTGGCTTGAGCTTGTTTGTGAAGTAGTGAGATAGATAGAGATAGTGCAAAGGTTTCTCGAGGTTGAGCAAAGCATTATAATCTTCTCATATTTTTTGATTAATGCAATATTCTGATAGCAAGGGTTTTTAGCTGTGGCTTTCCCCATAAAATTATTGTGTTATGTGTGATTGAATTCTTTCTCTTTTATGCTTAGTGATTTCATCGATCATTTATTATTTCCGTTGATGAATAGAGTAGGTCCAAGTCATTTTTTTTAGTATATTACAATATTTAGTTTGAACCTATAAGGAATTTCTACCTACAATGCGCAATCCCTGAGCCTCATTATTAGTCCTGCACTTTGTCTCAGCTTGATCAACATGTTACATAAGGAACAAGATAGACTATAATATTTTAGGACTGTCGTTCTCTTTTCATGAGTAAATTCCATTTATAGGTACTTTTATCTTGACATGGAATGATAATTCTCAAGGAGGAAGCCAAAGACAGGCTACAAGAGAGCACTTGTAGAGAAGAAGCACCAAAGTGACCACCATAAAGAACCTGAAGGAATCTTTGACCAAAAAAATGACATAGAAGCTCATGCTAACTTGGAAGTTTCTTACACTCACCTAAGACCCTCTGGAATGTGAATATGAAGAATAAACAAATATCCATCATGAAGAGTTCATAGTAGCAAAGGTAAGAGCTTGACATTAACACATCACAATGAAGTTCCCTGTCATCAATGCCAAGTCATGGCTTATCTAAGTTTCATCACAAAGTCATATGTTTCAATGTATCTTGCCACATCTTTTGTGGATGTAATTATTGTATTTTCAAAGATGACAAAATGTAAAATGTGTGGAAGACCAAGGGTCCCACATGGAATGTAAAAAGTCACTAGAAAGTTCTAGAGTATCTAGAGGTTCAAAGGTCACATAGGAATTTGAAAAGTCATAGCATGAGCTCAAGAATCATGAGGGAGGTCAATAGACACATGGAATGTGAAGAGTCATCTCATTTGTTATAAATTCACCCTCATAGCTCAAGTGAAGGGACTTTGGATTTTGGACTTTTCACCATGGGTTCTCTAGTTCTGCATAGGAGAGAAGATCTTTCTTTGGAGGAAAACGTGGTGACTTAATGTTCCACTATTGGGACTAGTGTGGAAACATTGTACTTGTATGTCTTGGTACTTTCACTTAATATATGAAGCTCTCAGAGCTAGCGCACCTTCATGCATATGTCCTGAATTATTATCAGACCATTGTTTCATTATTTATGGTGTATGTTTATGTTAACACATACTAATGAAAATGAACTATTTTTCTGGCTTTGATATGCACCATGTTGAATGTGCATTGTTACTTTCTTTTATCATTGCTATTATCTTTTGAACTAATTTACAGGTTAATTAACAATTCTTTCATGCTCTTGTCTGTTTCTTTTAGGACAATGCTATTACTTTTCCTATAGAGGCACACTCTCTACTCTCCCTTTCGTAAAAGTACCTTATATTCATTACAATTGTATGCCTCATAGTGTCAACTTACTTGCTTGTTTCAAATATTTTTTGCATAATCTCTTATGTCAATAATTGCAGTAAAGGAAAATTCCTAGGGATAATGGAAATTGACCTTATTTTTAGTTGGGGCTCCTAATTCAAATGATGTCAGGTCTAGTTTTGACTTCATACCAGGGAGACCCCCTTTGTTGATAGATTTTTCAGCACCATCAATAGTTAGTTCTATGAGAAGGGACAGATGATTATTGTCTAGGTAAATCCTTAGATAGAGACGATCCCTCTAGCCCAATGAGTGGGTCTAGCAACCAAAGTGACAATCTACTAGACACTTTCCTAAGTTGCAATTGAAAAGAGAGATGAAGAAGATGTCCTACATCGTTCTGATGTTATCTCGATCTCCTTTTTTGAAGACCTTGAATCACTTGCATCATGGGATCATTCCTACTGCTCACAGTGTTTATGTACCTAGATAAGAGATCAAGAAACAACAAGGGATGCAAATACAAACAGCATATTCAAAATTAACCTACTTAATTGATCAAGGAATGTTAAGCTAAATGATACATGAGCATAAACATTTAGGGAAAATGAACCAACAATTTTATATTAATAGAAAATAATGGGAAGCATACAACCAAGCCTTGATGTTGATAGGCTCTCCTTGAATGAATATCCAAGTCCAAGCTAGGCTCTCCAAGCACTCCTTCTCCAAGCCAAATGAGTAGCATATGGGCAAAATCCTAGCATAACAGTGCAAATAGACATAGACCAACGAGCCTCTAACCTGACCAACCATTTTGGAATGGGAAAGGATGAATAAATAGGTCGGGAAATGGATTTAGGACCTCTCCAAAGATAGGATTAGGCCCTCATCTCAAGGAGGTAGATCATAGGGATAAGACCAAGAGGCCAAGTTGAGAGAATTTGACCTCATCTATGTGAAATAACCTTCAGCTCGCTGCTCTGAAATCTTTTAGATCATGAAGCTTCTCATCCTCCTTGGGAAAGTTTCCTTTTTGGAGATCATCATGGGTATACAAGGGAACAAAGAGATGCCATCGTAGGTTTTGAATAGTGCAACAAGTGATCATCTTTGTTTTCAACCTCATAAGAGTGATGATTCTCAAATTAGGGTTTAAGATCTTTTTCCTTCAAGTGAAGCTCAAGGAAATTTCTAACCAATGTCTTAGGGAGGATCTGAGCTAAATATATGAATGAGTACACTACATAATAATCATGTTTAGGGCACTTCAGGGTATTTCACAGGGAAGTGTAGGACGTGTGACAAAATGTTGTGTAATAGATGCCCCCTAAAGCATGAAGGCTGAATGAGGAGTGATGGTTGAGATGATTTATGAGATTTTGCAAGGACGAGGACAAACAATGTCTAGAGACCTGCAAATCAAGGATGCATATACATATACATGTTGGGCATGGAATCCCCCCACGACATGTTTTGGGGCTCAAAGCCCAAGTTTTGAGTTGATATTATTGTAAATCTCCACGAATTGCAGGCGCGAAATGTATGTTAGAGTCATAGGGTTGTCCGCCCTAGTTTTGAATGTAATTTCTGCCTACCCATGGTCCACAAACCATGGGATTGTATAAATAGAGCGAGGCTCTAAGTTGTAAAGACATCAAAGAGAGGATGGGCATAACGGGTCTTAGATATTAAGTCAAAGTAATAAGTGTGTCTTGGGTCATAGAGTAGGAAAAGGCTCTGCAGCTGAGTGTGTGGACCCCTGCAGCTAAGTGCGTAGGGAAAAGTTGAGTCTGTAATCGGAGAAGAGAATAATAAAAGAATTTCATTCCAAATTCTATGTATTTTTTCTTGAGTTATTACATTTTTGATATCAATTGCAAATGTACTATTTATTTACTGTGTGCACTTGTATGAATGATTTATAATGATAACCATACTTTACACATGCAAGTAAGCTAAGTTAATCAACTAATATTGGATTACTAGTAAGGACTTGGGCAATAACAATGTTCATCCCCCAAGTAGGGCTGTGTGAAGGCAACACCTCAGGCTGTGAGGAACGAGTAAGTGCACGTAGCGAGGTGCACGCAGGGTCGAATCGCGGACCACTTGAACCCATCAAACATCTCTAGGGTGTGGAAACTTGGTTCTAACACCCTCCCATACTACTTTGGGTGAGACCTTAGTCCGTGTTCCACGGATTTTTGTTGAAAGGGCCACTAGTACCAGGATTTGTTTGGCTAAATCACCTACGAACCTAGGTCAGGCCACAATAAGCCAATAAATGGTTATGTTGCCAAGACCGAGATCTGCATAAGGGATATCTAATGTCGTGTCACTAGAATTCGACAAAGAAATAAATTGAAGGGTGGTTGGAAAAAAAATTCATGAGTTCACGGCGTAGGAAAACAGGAATCTGCGAGTATCAAAGGAATAGTGGTTAGAGCACTACTTATATATGGAAATCCATGAAATTTTCTTTGCATCCTTCCCATCTGAGTTGTATGAGTGGATCCCGAAGCTAGCAAACAGTCAGGGAAGGTGTAGGCTTGACAAACGGATTGTGTGGACTCCAGAATTGGTGCACAGACTAGAAGCATCGGAAGATAAGACCACACACACTGTGGACCATTAGCTCGATCAAATTATAAGAGGGTTTATCACTGAATTTGTGGTAGATACTTCAGTCAGCTACAACGAGGTAGAAAGATAGTTCCTTAAAGGACCACAAGGTAAGTACATTAAATATTTGAACACTTGAATTAAAATGCTATTGTGTGAACAGTAGGTTATGCAAATAAATTGATATTTAGGGCTACACGACGTGGGAGGACCTATAGAAATGAAGGTAGTGAAAAAATAGAAAATATCCCCTTGATTTTGCCTTGGTAAGAAAGCGAAGAAGAGCTCACGAAAGTTTCACCAAGAAATGCAATCAGTCTAATAAGGCAGCAAATTCTGCACATACCACCTCCATCTACACCACCACCAGTTTCACCATCTTCACCCCCATCTCTACCCACACCACCTCCTCCACCACCACAGTTCAATATGGCAGGGGCGATAAAATTGCCGATGTTCGAGGGAGTAGGGAACGAAGATGCAGAGCAATTTTGGTTCGTAGTAAAAGTTGTATGGGAAGCACAAGGAGTTGTGGATGACAATATAAAGAAGGCAACACTAGTAAGCGCGTTGTAGGATCACACACTAAAATGGTACATTAAGCATTCTAATGACCATCCAAATGCGGGGATCATAGATATCTAGGTTGCACTGAACAGGGAATTTAACAGGCCAAAATTAAAGACACAATCGATTATCAGGTTTAAGGAAATTGTGATGCTTCCAAGCAAGACCCCCTAGGAGCTTGATCAGAGACTAAAGAGTATGATTCACAAATCCAACATGACCTTGACGGATGGATAGCACCATGCATGGTTTGTAGTGTCACTAATGCAGCATTTAAGGATGGTGCTATCACAGAAGAAGTTATCCACCCATGCCGAATCTTTGGAGATTGCAATGAGACTACACGAGACCCCAATACAAGATCTTGGCCTGGGAGTCCAACAAATCCATGCACAAATGAAAAATTTGTGTCTGGAAATATAGAGTTTGAAATAGGATATGAGAACTCAGCCAGAGGCACATGAGGAGGTATGGTGCACAAAGTGCAAGGGATAGGGACATGACGAGGACCATTGTCCAGTCTTCATGAACTACTTGGTGGGAGGGGGGTTGATGCCATTAAGACGAGAGGCAAAAGAAGGACCGGGCATGACGCCTACATTATGGTGCATGATTTGTTAGATAGGAGAAAAACATGCTATGGATAATTGTCATCTCTTGCAGAAATATACACAGACGTCCCACCAGTTGTTCTGTAATTTCTGTAGATCAATAGGCCATGATGGGAGCACCTATAGAAGTTATGATCTGATGATGGATTGGACTCCTACCTACAGAGTGCAAACCAAAACGTGAGCCCTAGATCAAAATGCAGGGATGGCGCGCACTGGATTTCAGGGGCACGGACAAGGTCGAGGTGGAATGGGACCAAGAAGGGGTCGTAGACAACTGATTTGTTACAATTGCGGAGGGTCAGTGCATTGTGCCCGCGATTGTACAAATCTGATGAGAGCATCATGTTTATATTGTACTTAGTTTGATCATGAGATGGAGGACTACCCTACACTAATAGCGAGGTTCTGTGATAAAGGGATATTCTAGCCTCCCTTGACTCAGAGTTTGCAAATGAGGAGGTCTGAGCCGCATGAAGAGGACTGAATGAAAACATCGTGCTCCAAAGCGGTATCATGACAAGAGATCACAAGGGAAAGAAATCCAAAGGAAGTGCTTGGGTTCGTAAGGCTCCTACAAAGGAACCAGAGTTCGATTTGGAGTGCACGAAGGAGACATTCATGGAAGCTAAGAAGAGCTTCATGGAGGCCTCTACTTCAAGTAGTAAGGATCAACTAGAATGGTATATGGATCCTTCAACACTCACTACATTTCTGGAGACATGCATGAAGCTACTGCGTGACAGTAAGGTTGTGAAGGGACTGCAGGAACTTGTCACTAGGTGCACTGGGATAAGATAACCTCACGTTGTCTGGAATCTAGGAAAGCACACATCACGAACAGGAAGTGAAATGAGATTGACTGTGCGAATTGGGGAGTATGAAATGGACCAAGTAATTCTAGATCTAGGATTGGACACAAATGTACTGCCAAAGCAGACATGGGAGCACATGGGCAGGCCCACGTTGTATTGGTCTCTTATTCAATTGCAAATGGCGAACCAACAAAAGATCTTACCCATGGGAATATTGTAGGGAGTAATGGTGGATTTTGAAGGTGCGAGTGCACTTGCAGATTTCAAAGTGATAGAGATTGTTGATGACAACAATCCCTATCCCACGCTACTGGGAATAGATTGGGCCACTGATATGAATGGGGTGATAAATCTCAAGAAGCACAAGATGATTTTTGAGAAAAAGTCACTACGCTCAGTGGTACTGCTAGACCCTGCGGAAGGAGCGTGCTACATAGAACTAGTGTGCAATGATGATAGTGATGACGATATCAATTGTATCTACAAGACAACTAATTGAGAGCAGGATTGGGTGAATCCAACAGCAGATGGTAGGATTTTGTGGGAGCACGAAAGCTCCTGCACGTTGGATTTAGATGAGGAAATAAAATGATGGTAGAATTGGTTACACGAGGTAACCACACTAAAATGCAACATGATGATCACGTCACTACAATGTGTAGCAATAGAGGTGAGGGATATACCTTTGTATGAAGGGTTGACAGTGGTGGATGAATTCCTGAACAAATTTGAAAGAGAAGTGCTATAACGGCAGTGTTTTGACACTTTGAAATGGGCACTGTGCGCTATGCCTACAAGATGGTGGGGTACACATCAAAGAAGTTTTGAGAACTGGTGCGAATGCATAATGGTGATGCTTATATGGTTTGGAAAGCCTTAGCTGCAGATGGAATTCAGGTATGATGGACGAAACAACCTATGTGCGCACCTCTCCAGATGGGTACAAGCGTATGGTACGCAACCTACACGAATGCACAATGGTCCTCACGATAGAAAACAAGAACAAGAAATAGGAGCGGGCAAGATAAGGGTGCAAACAATGAAGTTGGACAAGACCAAGCGTGGCAATAATGATCCACGTAGAAGTTGTTGACAAGGTGTGCAAAGTGCTGAACACAGTCCACCATGTGAGACACACTAATTGGGACCTATGCGTACCAGTGATTCTATGGGCTTATAGGACCATGTAAAAAACCCTAACTGCACAAGCATCTCTGAAGCTGAAGTATGAAGTAGGGGCTGTGATCCCTATGGAGCATGCAAAGCCTAGTCTGCACATAGCAGCATCCATAGATACAACAGTCTATGACGCCCAAAACGAAGGAATCACACAGCCGGGAGAAACAAAACACATAATACTCAAGGAAGAAATCCGATAGGGAAAGCTTAGACTTCACAAGCTCGAAAAAGACTGGGTACGACTATGGGAGAAAAGTGATTTGATGGATGCAAAGGCTAAGAAGCTGGAAGACGGAACAAAGGAAGCATTTCTCATCAAAAAACTGAGGATGGTAAAAAAGGGTGTGTAAGATCATACTAACAAATGAGAGAATTATCGTCGTGAACTGGTTAGTTTTTTGCCTTGGCTTAGACCGCGTCTCGCCAAACGTAGTGACTAGGGTAGCACGTTGCAAATAGTAGAGTGCACGATGCCGACCACAACTATGGAAGGTGGGGATTCTCGGTGAACCATGATGAAGGATGGGATGGAGCTCCACATAGGTGGTGTGACCACCTGACTAGCCACAGGAAGGACAGTCTTAGTGCTCTAGGCAGTTGAAAGGAAGTGCGGGACTATAAATTATTCTGCCCGGAAGCTGTGTGATATTGGGGATGCGCGGAGAAGCAGAGTGTCACAGGGTCCATGACTGTGCACGGAGGGTTGCATTGCTGCACGCATTGGACGGAAAGTGACTGTTGGTGTCACTATTCATGATGGGATGTTCGATTTGAGGCCAAATGGATTAGGCAACGGGCATTTAAGACACAATTTATGGGCTAGATTTTGGAAAATCTACTGCCAAGAAGGCATTAATGGCCTGAAATTGGGGGGAACGATCGAGTTCAAATTCGAAAGGTGCTATAAAACACAAAGGTCTATCCAGTGAACAACACTTGGTCATTTGAGAATTGAGCACTTGAGTAGAGCACTGAACATTGAGAGCTAAGCGATACTTAAGCCCTTAAGTTCACAAGTGACAGAATATAGCCTAGCTATGATGACAACCACTAAGGATGGTTTAGGGATTAAAGAGGTAACTGTTAACAAGGCTACATAGACCCAAATGATGGAGGATGTTCCAGAAGGCATCAGGGTTGTGACAAAATTCCCCCAATCACCGTGAATACCGAGGCCCAAGAAGGATAAATAGGCAATGCGTCTAGTACGCATTTCCCCGAGGAATCTGTGGAACAAAAAACTGTCAATGGCAGAGAAGGGGAAAGTAGTCACAATAGAAATGGATTAGGAAGAAGAAGACTTCCAGGCCCTGATTGCCACAGAAGAAGAAGAAGACTTCCAGGCCCTGATTGTCGCAGAAGAAGAAGAAGACATGGAGGAGGGTATCCAAGTGTTACGCTCTGCAACAAAATTGCCTGCATATGTCCCTCCACAGAAAGAGAAGACTAATGTACTGAAGGATCTAGATGAAACCAAGAGTCCGCTCCAGACCCCACTCCTCCTAGATGACATCATGTTTAAAGGCACGCATCCAGGTCGCATGCCAACCATGAAATTTGAAGATTGGGACCTCGCTGACTGCGAGAATTTCCAGCACCTAGAGACAGGGAACCTAATGAAGCGAAAAGTTGATGGGGTGGTGATAACGTTAGAGCCACGGAAGTGGCTACGCAGTGTGGAAAAGGCTGGGTTGCTGCACTTATTATGGATACCACATTTCCATTGCGCACCCATCACCATTTTCATCATCAGGAAGTTGCTCTGCTTGGTGCATGATGGGTATCTATGGCAGAAAGAGCCCATTCCCATCACGGAAGACCTCATTCACCACATTTCTAGGATCCCTTGTAAAGGAAAGGACCCTATGACCATAGCCAAAGGAAAGGGCAGTGATTTGGCTCTCACAGAAGACATGAAGGCAAAATACAAGCTGCAGAAGAGGAAGAGGGGCTACACCATCTCCAACATCAAGGATAAAGGGGTACACATAGCAATCCAACTTCTAGCTGACAAAGTTATGAGGAAGTGTCACGCTGATGAGGTACCAACGCTGGTGGTTGTGCTAGCTAAGCAGTGTGCGGAGGGTGTCCAATTCAATTGGTCTGAATTCCTCTCTGAGGAATTTTTGAAAAACTGTCGCGATGCCCAGGAGCAAGGTAAAACCTTCCACTATGCATCATTTTTGTTATCCATCATGCTCATAGTAGGGGAACTGACAGAAGATAATCAATTCCCCAACATTGATAGAGACTTACCAGAGGTCATGAAGTACGCTTTGCTCTGGGCCACAAAGGATGCAAAACGGTGTACAATAGTCTACAGAGTTTTACAGAGTTTAAAGCCAACATGCATAATGTCTACAGTAGGGTGCACAAGGATAAAATGAAGCAGTGGACGAAGCTCCTTTTTATAGCCACCAACGATACTATCTTCACTGTCATGGTGACATGGCCTCCAAAATGGTGCACCCCAGATCTGGCAGAACTCAAGAAGGTGGTAGCATAGAATCAAAAGGATGATGCCAAGTTGTACGTCACCTAATTGGCCGAAAAAAGGTGGTAGGAAACAACAGCAGCTAAGGAAAAAGTAGCGCAGGAAGTGACACATAAAGCTACATAGTAGAAAAAGGCTACAAAAGCAGCAACAACACAGGCAACCAAAGCAACAGCAAAGGTGGATGAGGACCAAGCAACGTCCTCATAGGGGTAGGAAGTAGAAGAAACAAAAACAACAGAAGGGAGCACGAACCCAGGGGATGCATCCACACAGTTGAAGCAGCCACACATCACAGAGTGAGCAGGACCAAGGAAGAAGGTCAAGGCCTTGAAGTTGGCCATTAGCCTGATCACCTTAATTGAAGGTTATCTCCATGACATCGGCGAGACAGTTCACAATGTCACAAATGAAGCACTTCAGGATTTTATACAGGAGCATCAAACTGTGTTGGGGGCCCTTAGGGTGCTGTTGCAGGAATTACAGCTATAGCCCCCTCGGGTGGGTACCCTTTCTACCCAACTCACAGTAAGATCCTCAGTATCAGAGTAGATGCTATGCACACAGATGGACAATATGATAGTATTGTCAAAAGGGGCCATAATTGCAGTGAATGTGACCAATAGATTTTTAGTTAGCATGTTGAAAGGACTTGGTCTTAATTGGTTGCCCACCTGCGAGAGATGTTGTATCAGCTACAGGATGGGATAATGGTAGAGCTACATGCCAGGGAGAGTCGTGCAATCCAAGTTCTTAGTGAGCAGAAGATAAACATAGAACAACTCATCTTGCAGCGCGATGAATTGGTGTCACAAAATCAATAGATGGTGCAGACGGTATATGACGCTTGCCGACGCGTCCTAGAATTGGCCATCATAGCAAATCTACTAATAGAAGTGTGGATCCACAGTTTGCAAACCAAAGTCCGTGAGGCCAGTGAAGAGATGACAAAGGTGCAGCTGGAGCTGAATCTCCAGATCGCCGAGTTGCGGTTAAAGGCGCAACCTTCCACTCCCCTGGAAATCAGAGAGTCGTGTGCTAGTGCTATCATAGTAGGGTTGGACAAAATTGGAGGTGCAGTGTGCGACTGTACCGACATGTCAGAATAGGCAGTTGAGGTTCTCGTGACTTTGCAGGAGGACCCGGACATCCAGTGCCTAGAGACGGAGGCGCATGAACTCCAACAATAGTATGACAATTTCATATGAATTGTGCAGACAATAGTCCTCACTCAGCATCTTCCAAGGATGCAGCAAGCCAATGGATTAAAGGAGCAGGTGGACACGTCGCGCCATAAGGAAGAAGTTGTCAAAGCATGCATTCAACCATGGATTGATGAGGCCTTCATGATCACGAGGAATATCAAAGGAAAGCTCGCACGCATATAGGGGATGCATGTGTAGATATAAGGAAGCATAGTAGACATAGAGGTCTTAGAAGAATGAATGTAGTAGGTTCAGCAAGCAGCAACTTAGTGCGTTGCAGACATTAACACTGTTCGAGAGCAATTGGAGGGACTCCGTGCTAAGATCACTGTGCCCACAGAGTGACTCGAGGGTGAGTCATGATGTTTGTGTTGGGTGGCCTATTGGGCATGGAATCCCCCCACGACATGTTTTGGGGCTCAAATCCCAAGTTTTGAGTTGATATTGTTGTAAAGCTCCGGAAATTGCAGGCACGCAATGTATGTCAGAGTCATAGGGCTGTCCACCCTAGTTTTGAATGTAATGTCAGCCTACACATGGTCCGTCGACCATGGGATTGTATCAATAGAGTGAGGCTCTAAGTTGTAAAGACATCAAATAGAGGATGGGCATGAAGGGTCTTAGAGATTAATTCAAAGTGCGAAGTGTGTCTTGGGTCATAGAGTAGGAAAAGGCTCTGCAGCTGAGTGCGCAGAGGCCTAGTAGAGTCCGCAACTGAGTGCACAGACCCCTGTAGCTGAGTGCACAAGGTGTAGTCGAGTCTATGACTAGGCAAGAGAATAAGAAAAGAAGTTCATTCTAAATTATGTGTATCTATTCTTGAGTTATTACATGTTTGATATCAATTGGTAATGCATTATTTATTTACTACATGCACTTGTATGAATGATTTATATTGCTAAGTATATTTTACACATGCAAGTAAGCTAAGTTAATAAACTAATATAAAATCACTAGTAAGGACTTGGGTAATAACACTATTCGTCCCCTGAGTAGGGTTGCGTGAAGGTAGCACCTCAGGCTACAAGCAATGGGTAAGTGTGCGTAGCGACATGTGCACAGGGTCAAACCACAGACCACTTGAACCCATCAGACATCTCTAGGGTGCGGAAACCTGGTTCTAGCACCCAACCATACTACTTCAGGTGAGAGCTCAGTCCGTGCTCCATGGAATATTGCCGAAATGGCCAGTAGTACCAGGATCTGTTTGGCTAAATCACCTTAAAATCTGGGTCAGGCCCCAACAAGCCAACAATACATATCTGATGTCAAAACAAGAATCCATAGAATGGATGCAACCATCCATATAGTAATGATTATATGAAAGGATCGATGTCATGGATGCAGCCATCCAATACAGAAGGATAATTTGTAATCTAAGATCCAAGGCATGGATGAAACCATCTAATATAAGGATCATCATAAATGTAAAGTCCCATGGTATGGTCACAACCATCCGTATAGAAGAAAGATGTGCAAAATCATGAATAATGCATAACTCCACATAGCCTAAGTCATATCAGACAAGACTCAGGGTCTTGCACTCCATCCCAACCCAATCAAAGTGCGAATTCTAACATGCGAATAAATGTGTTCAAGTCCAACATGCTAGAAAATGACTTGATTACCGGCCAATGATGTGGACCATTAACAGCTATGAAAGGAACCAACCATAATTCCAATGACCCTCAAGGTACAACAGTACAATGTGTGAATTTGATAATGAAGCTAATGTCGAACACTTGTGGAATCACCTGATTGAAGGTCAATAGTGAAAACCTATCGTCGGATGCAAAGAACTTTCCTTTAAGGCATGTAATCTCTAAGGTACTAAAAGGGAGTTTCCAAGTCATCTTCTTAGATAATGAGTTGAAGTCGACAAGAAGTGACCCGTTGAAGGAGAGTCAAAATAAGTCCCCAATCATCGACACGAAACAATGAATAAAGTGGAATGAATGAGTAGTGTCATGCAGAAAGAGTTAATCTTGCGGACAAAACCAACCTCCCTAGAAGCCTAAGACTTTCTAGTGACAAACAAGACAATTAAGAACAATCCTTCTCTAAACATGCATTATCATATGAGAAACCAAGTGTTTAAGATCCTACCTGTAGTCCCACGCTGTTGTAGTAGTCTAGCCTCATTGATCCGGATGAGCTCCTCCTTCACTTCGAAACCTGCATTCACTAACAATCAAACGATTACATATCACCTGAATATCTCATGAAATAAAGCATATTCAACATATAGAATTAGGAGTATATGAAACAATTCATTAATAACAAATCATTGAGAAGAATGGACTTATTTGCATTAATAGGAAACAAAAGAAACCATTACAACCTGAGCCTTGGTGTTGTGCAAGTTCCTCCCAAGGTCCAGCAAGAGTTTTCCTTTACTTTGATAAGCTTACCCACTTCCAAATGAAACAAGAAAGGATGGGAATCTCTCCTCACAAGCTTCTACAAGGAAGTCCTAATTCCAACAGCATCTACCCTTTGGAATTTTTAGCTTTCAACCTCCCCTCCTCTGGCCCAATGCCTGTATTTATAGTGTTCTAGAGAAAGTTATTCAGGTCCAACATCAATGGGATACTCCCTCTTTTGGATGGGGTAGCTCCTCTCTTGATGGGATAAGTTCCTCTTTCATAGGGATGCATGAACCATCTGGAGGCGCTCAATACACGTCAAACAATCTTCTAGAATGCTCTAGAAATGACCAAAAGTAACTTTTTTAAGATGAAACTCGCGCCTTTTGACCTTTACAGGAGTACGCACCCATCCCTTGACTTACAGAGCGTACAAGTATGCGGGTACAATGAGCTTGGGATGCGTACACACAGGAAAGGTAGAGAGAACCTGCATACCCAGAGATAAACATGATTTTTAATGACTTTCTCTCTTTCTTGAAGTTTGAAATGGAGAGCAGAGGTATAAGGCTTGACAAGGAGGATAGTATGACTGTTGATGGAGCCATACTAACTGCAGATAGTCATGGTGACAAATTTTAATGTAACAGATTGCCCCCTAAAGTGTGAAGCTTGTAATAGATAAGGGTTTTATATCATCTAGGAAGGGTGAAGTACTTTATCATTTCAAGGATTATCTCATGGAGAGCCTAGTCAGAACCTACAATTTTCAACACAAAATACATGTATAAGATTATATCATCACTGAGGTAGGCATTCCCATACTCAGATCAAAAACTTTAACTAACAGACTAACTACTATTCTGATACAGGAATGATTTCATAGTACATCATAATCATAGACTCGTGTAGACACAGTATGGATGCAGCCATCTGTTTATAATTGGTCTACAATACAATGAATACAAAACTCCTCACAGCCTGGATGGTGGAAACTAGATCCAGGGTCTTCATCTCTAATTCTCGAATTGGTACGATTCTAGCCATGTGAATAAATGAGTCAATGTCGAACATGGTAGAAACCACTTGATTACCAGTCAATGATGTAAACTGTTAACAAGCGTGAGAGAGACCACCAGTGATGTTAATGGTTCTCAAAGTACCCAGCACAATCCATGAGATGTGAATGAATGGGTCGATGTCGAACATTTCATGGAATCCTTCGATCGCAAGTCAATGATGAAAACTGACGTCGAAGGTGAGAAACCTGCCATTGATGCATGCAGACTTCAAGGCACTGGCGATTTCTAAGCCAACTCTCTAGATAATGTGTTGATGTCGATAGAAAGTGACTCGTCATAGGCAAGCCCACAACACGAAATCATAGTTCAAGTTGAAGAAATGTCGTTGTAAGGACTGACTCGAGGATGATAAAACGGATGATAGGTATTTTGCAGTTGAATGTTTTGTTTACAGACCTCTTGAACACATAACGACACAACATATGGCTTGGTGACAAATGACTCAAAGTTAATCCACGGAACCTGGCTGAAGAATGTCAATGAGGTTTGATCAACTGTGAGACAAAGGATTTCCCAACCCAAGTGACTAAAAAGTGTCGTGTTCAAGAGTGGTAGTAAGGTTTTTCTGAGACAAAAGGACATCAAATAGGCTCATTCTTCTCACTTTTCCCCCACCATTTCTGGCAAGTACCTCTTTACTTTTTACAAGCTTGAGGAGGATAACATATGCTTGATTTAAGCTCATCCTTCGGATGAGTCCAACTTAGTTTTTGATTCGAACCCTAAGAAGGAGTGGTCCGTTCCTGTTTGTAATAGAACAGGTCCTTTACTGTGAATTTTTAACGAGTCCAGTATAGGAGAAACTAGGCGTTTTTCATATTTAGAGAGTCTGAAAAACTTAGAAGACTCCAGATTGGACTTTTTCGTAAATTTGTGTCTCCTAAGCCCGAAAAAGTATAAAATAATACCTAGGAGAACCGCTTGATCTTGCGACCAAGTATATTTTCATAGTTAGTGTC
>APFE031344197.1:981-47006 GCA_000404065.3 Pinus taeda | reverse complement strand
ACCATCTGGAGGCGCTCAATACACATCAAACAATCTTCTAGAATGCTCTAGAAATGACCACAAGTAACTTTTTTAAGATGAAACTCGCACCTTTTGACCATTACAGGAGTACGCACCCATCCCTTGACTTACAAAGCGTACAAGTATGCAGGTACAATGAGCTTGGGATGCGTACACGCAGGCAAGGTAGAGAGAACCTGCGTACCCAGAGATAAACATGATTTTTAATGGCTTTCTCTCTTTCTTGAAGTTTGACATGGAGAGCAGAGGTATAAGGCTTGACAAGGAGGATAGTATGACTGTTGATGGAGCCATACTAACTGCAGATAGTCATGGTGACAAATTTTAGTGTAACAAGTAGGCTCCAATACTGTAACAAAAATGTCATACAATGTATAGGTAATAGATAGCAGATAGGACTTCTCTTGAACATATCACGATATGACTCCGGAGTGTGCCAACATTTGACTCAACACAGGACCAAGGGTCATAATGACGAAGTGGAATAAACAAATGGGAGGCAAAATGGATTACCCAAACCCAGAAGGACAAGTGATTAAGTGAGGATCTCCCAAACCCAACACAAGAAATAGATGATTGTCATGTTCAAGAGTGACATGTTGCCTATACAAGAGATGTTTCACTTTAACTTCCCCCCCGCCCACTATTTCTAGTGAATACCTCTTTATTTTTACACAAGCTTGAAGAGGATACCATATTCTTGTCATATAAGTTCATTATTTAGATGAATCCATCCTAGTAAGTTTTACGAGTCTTAGGAAGGAGAAACTTGGGCTAGTCGTGGTGACAAGTCTTTCACCATTTAATTTTTAATGAGTACGACAAAAGAGTAACTTGGTATCGTTTTCATATTTAGAGAGTCTGAAAAAGAGATGAAAAAGAAAAATCCATCAGCTCCCTTTCTGTAATTTGTCTCTCGAATCCGAAAAGGTAGAAAATAATATTCAAGAGAACCTCTTGGCCATGTCGACCAAGGTGTACCTTTTTCTTAAATACTAAATATCATCCCGAAAAAGGGGTAAACATATACCGACATGACGCCAATTCATTTACTTTAACAAGTTCCAGAAGACAAGTCCTCAAAAATCTTTTCATATTTTTGGAATTTTAAAATAGCTGAAAGGGGACTCCACCTGGAGGAACGAGTGGTATAAAAGGATAACAACTAGTTCTGGTGATGATGGAACTGGTCAAAACATGTAAAGGTCAAGAAGCTTGCTAATAAGACCAATCATCACAGATGTTCCTTAGGCAAGGGTAAAACAATCAAGTGAAAGCATATGATCAGCCAAAAATATGGTGGCTATGGAATGGATAAAGTTCATATAGAAAAACAGGTTGATAAAAAACATCAATCATGAGAGGTAAAGTGGGCATGGTTTCATTTTTACACAAGCTTGAAATAGAGATAAACTATGGTTTGATTTGGTTTCATTTTTACACAAGCTTGAAATAGAAACAAAAGATGCTTGGATTTGGTTTCATTTTTAAACAAGCTTGAAACAAAAATAAACTATGCTTGAGACAAGTTTGCATGCCCCCAACATAATGACACAATTCAACGTACATGCCCCACAAGATTGATTTCATTCACCTAAGTAAACTATTGGTTACTAACAGGTGGATGGAGTGAAGGTTCACTTATGAGATCAAGTGAAAGAATCGACTGGGATTTTACGAGATCTAATCAAAGACTTGAATTGGAAGGGATTTGTTTCATTTTTTAACGAGCTTGACACAGGGAAAGAACCATGCTCATGACACCCTGATTCATTTCTACTGAGGTTGACACAAGTAAAGGAACCATGCTCATGGATACTTATTTCATTTTTTAACGAGGTTGACATAGTAAAAGAACTATCCTCATATCCTTTGTTTCATTCTTTAAGGAGCTTGACATAGGATGGGGAACTTTGCTCCATGATCCTTATTTCATTTTTTAACGAGCTTGAAATGAGACAAGGTACTTTGCTCCATATATCTTGTTTCATTCTTTAAGGAGCTTGACACAAGACAAGTAACTCTCCTCCATATCCCTTCATCACAGACTAAAATAGGCCATCGCTTCCAAATGAAAAATCGAGTTCCAGTGCCCCTAGTACATGGTGTACTACATTACCTACTAGATCATCAGTAGATGTGGGCATGGAACAGGTGGCCACGTAATTTGTTGGAAATAATACTGAGAGGGGGGTTTATCAGTATTAGCAAGTCAATATTTTTTCATTTCCATTATCAGATTCATATACACTACTTTAGTTAATGGAACTCGCATATACACGCAACTATGTTTAAAGCAACTAGCGTATATCTTGCAGACTTATGATTCAATTAATTCATCATAGGTTGATCTCTAATCAGTACATCAAAACCATATAAATAGTAACCAGGTGCAGTAAAAACAGAACAGACAATCACACACAAGAACACAATATATAAGGTGGAAACCCAATGTGGGTGAAAACCACCTGCTGCAATCATCTCTATCTTCTTTTTAAATTAGAAACTTTTTTTTACAATTTTTGTAGTGATGCAGTCTTATACTAGTACACACGCTTCTACCTGCAGAAGGCTACAACCTTCTCTTTTCTTCCAGGGACCACGTTTCATAAATTTTCAGACTGGATCCATTAATAGCATCATTCAATCATCAAATATATCTACATCAACCAATCTCCTTTGCACCAATCACAACTGAATCAACCAATCACTTTGACAACCCTTCAGAATGTTGTAACCAGAATACAGTAACCAAAACCCAAGCCGGAACCGAGAACACTGCAATAGCAAACAAAAGCAGCTAAAACATATTTTATGAGGTATATGATACTTCAATGTGTCAAACCTACGTGCATACGCTCTTTTCTCAAGGCGAACCTGCGTACAGATTTGCAAATCAAATTTAAGATGTATATGTTGTTTTGATATGCAGAACCAGTGTGTATATGCACCTTTTCTAAAGTGAACCTACTTACAGATCTGTAAATGATGATTTAAACTTCACAACAATTTCATATTTCAGTTATACACAGATCATCATATTTACAGGCTACAACATGCGCCAGTTATTTAGATAAATGATCAAAACCGCATACATATACTTCACTTCAAGCCTTAATATCTTGATCCATCATTAGTTCTTATCCTTCATCAAGCGCTAAGGTTCATCCTTGGTTTAGATCTAGCTATGCACCATAAACCAATAACATGTATACTAGATCTTGCTCTTCATTAAATATTCAATACTTGAGTGCCTTTTCCTAATGATCTTCTCCTCCTTTTATAGTCTTAGGCCTTACTCAATACCATGGACCAAAACCACTTAGGACCAATACCTTGGACCAAATACCTGGGGTCAACACTTCGGACCAGATACCTTGGACCAATACCATGGATCAAAATAACATGGACCAAATACCACAGACCAAAACTTACTTTTCCAACATGTACATGCCTTTCCTTCTATGAAAGTGTGTGTGTACATTATATGCTCCTTTTGGTCTGTTAACCCACGTGTACACACGGCTTGGTCAATGGAGAACCTGTGTATACCTCTCTTTCTTCATTCTGTGAGTTTGGACTGTGATCTATCATCTCAGTGAGTTGCCATCAAGGACAACACCTATGTCATAGTGCCAAATCTGTGTCATAATGCCAACAATCTCCCCCTTTGGACTTGATGGCAACCCCAAGCCACTCTCCCCCTTTTTCATCAAGGGCAAAGGGTTATGCTCCCCCTGAGTCAATGCTGAATTCTTTGATATGCTGAAATGTGCTGATTGAGCTCAATGCTCCCCCTGAATATAAGTAAGGTCTACAAAAATATGTTCTAAAAGAAGAACGTGATTCTATACATACATCATCAATGACCTTCCTATCACCAATGACTCATACATACATCCATCCCCCAACCAAGTGGGGATATACCAAGTTTGACTCATCCACCCAATCAAGTGGGGATATACCAATTGATTATCATCCATCCCATGCATAGTGGGGTAACAAAATAGGTCGTTTCATGACCCTGACATATATAACAAAGACCAAATATTTGAAATAAGATCATGATAGCCATCAACAACTATCATCAGCAACATCTGTCAATCAGCAACCATGTTCTCCCCCAGAACCTGATCCACCTGAATCAAAAACAACTGTGTGAATTTGTACCAAGATCTTCTAAGATAATGCCAACAATGCATTATTAGAAGTATATGCTCCCCCTGAACCTGTGCTAGATGATCATTGTCACACTCATATTAGACTCCTTTCATCCTGAATCTAGCCCAGTGATTTTCTTCAAACCAACAAATACGCGACTGTATCCGCGGAAACCAACGTATGCACGCGACTATGCTTCAAGAAACTCACGTATAACCACTTTTCTCTGAAACAAATAAATTTTAACAGCAGGATGATGCATCAACAAATCCCAGCTTCTGTCTGAGATATTCAAATGTCTCTCTAGGTAGTGGTTTGGTGAATATATCAGCAACATGTTCTTTGGAGGGAACATACTCCAATTTGACCTTTTGTTCAAGAACTTGTTCACGTAGAAAATGATATTTGATGGGTATGTGGTTAGTCTTGGAATGCATGAATGGATTCTTTGAAATACTTATGGCACTTGTATTATCACATAGAATGAAGATGGGAGGGGTACATGTGATCTGAATGTATTGCAGGTCGAGTAAAGAACGACACCTCCTGTTTTGAAGCAGTTAACATTATGGCGCTCTCGCCCTTGTCCAGTACCATTCTGAGGGGGAGCAAGATATATCATCAACTCATAAGTCCTTATAGGAGGTAGAAGCATACCATATTTTCTCTTTCTTGCGAATATGGTTAATCTGTGAAGCCAACAAGCCCTCTATGTTTGCATCATCCAAAGGAGTTGTGTGCAGCAAGATGCAACAACCACATAGTCTGCTTCAGCTGTAAATAATGCAATTGAACTTCGTTTCTTGCTGAACCAAGAAACTAATCTAGAACCCATATAGAATGTCCCACCACTAGTGCTTTTATGTCATCAACTCTTCCTGCCCAATCTGCATCTGTATTTGCATGAAGTCTAAGATATGTATCTCTAGGATACCAGAAACCAAAATTTTGTGTTCCTTGAAGATATTTGAAAATACTTTTGATTTACTAAAGGTGTGATTCCTTTTGAATTGCTTGGAATCTTCCAACTATTCCCAATGCATGCATGATGTCTGGTCGGGTACCTGTTAGATAAAGCAAACTGCCAATCATGGATCTATAGGTTAGTTGATGTACTGCGGCTGATTCATCATTTGAGATGAGACTGTATTCTATTACCATTGGGGTACATACTGGTTTAGAATCTTCCATCCCGTATTTTTCAAGATCTACTTGAGATATTTGGTTTGTGACAAAAAATAACCATCTTTATTTTTTTGAACTTCTAGACCAAGAAAATATGTAAGCTCACCAAACAGGGACATTTGAAATTCTTGTTGCATTACCGAAGCAAAATTCTGACTCATGGCTTCTTCATTGCTACCAAAAATGATATCATCAACATACACAAGTATTAGCAATTTATTATTGTCAATCTTTGTATATAGATTGCTATCAGCTGATCCTTTTGAAAAACCTTATTGATGGAGATATTTTTCAAGACGGTAATACCTGGCCCTTGGAGCTTGTTTTGGACCATAGAGAGCCTTTCTGAGTCTGCATACAAGTTTTGCATCATTTCCAAGAATGAATCTGTCTAGTTGCTCAATATAGACTTCTTCTTCTAAGTCTCCATAAAGAAAGGCGGATTTTACATCCGTTTGGTATACTTTGAATTTCTGTAAACTAGAAAGAGCAAGGAACATTCTTATGGCTTCAAGTCTAGCAACAGGTGCAAAATTTTCTTCAAAATATATACCTTTTTGTTGAGCATATCCTTTACAAACAAGTCTAGCTTTGTTTCTAATAACTTCTCCATTTTCATTCAGCTTGTTTTTGAATATCCATTTAGTTCGTATGATATTCTTATCATGAGGTCTAGGAACTAATTCCCAAGTATTTTTCTTTTAAATTTTCTCGAGTTCTCCATTCATGGCCTTGACCCAACATTTATCTTTTCATGCTTCATTTACATTTTGAGGTTCGGTGGAGGAAAGCAATGCTAGATAGCTTGAAGCTTTTGTAATAGTTCTTCTTGTCTGCGCACCTACCTCTTTCTATTCCAAAATTTGAGTCTCTGGATGATTTTCTGAACATACTTGGATGGAGTTTTTTCTTCTACCGTTATCTATTCTTCTGGTGCTTCATTGGTTTCTTCTTCATAATTAGTTTGATTTCATGTGGGAGGATAATCCTCATATTCTTCACAATCTTCAATTTTTACTTGCTTTGGATTTTTGCATGCTTCGTCAACCACAACATCAATACTTTCAATAGTTTTCCCAAGTCTTTTATTATAACATTTATATCCTTTTCTTCGGGAAGAGTAACCAAGGAGAATGCCTTTATCTGCTCTGGGTTCAAACTTACCAAGTTTTTCATCAGTCCTTTTGATGTAACATTTTCTTCCAAAAACTTTGAAGTATATTACAGTAGGAGTCTTACCATACCAAAGTTCATGTGGAGTTTGAGTGTTGTTTACTCAAACATTTGCTTGGTTGAGAATAGCGATGACATCGAATGCAGCTTCACCCTAGAAGGTTGCAGGAGTTCCAGACTCATCTAGCATAGCACGAGTCATTTGTTGAATAGTTATGTTCATCCTTTCTACCACTCCATTTTGCTAAGGAGTCCTTGTAGTGGAGAATTGCCTTTTTATTCCATGTTCTTCACAAAAGTCAAAGAATTCATCTGAGGTAAATTCCCCTCCTCGATCAGATCTGAGGCATTTGATTTTGCGATCTGATTCATTTTCAACCAAAGCTTTGAAGGCTTTGAATTTTTCAAATTCTTCATCTTTATGCTTTAGAAGTCCTATCCAACACATTTTGGAAAAATCATCAATGAACAATATAAAGTATTCTTCTCCACGAGGTGACTTTTTCCTTTATGGTCCACATAAATTAGGATGAACAAGTTCAAGAGGCTTACTAGCTGATCCTTCCTTTTCAGGGAAGTGTGCTCTGGTTTACTTACCAAATTGACATGATTTTCATATTGTATTTTATGGGATGCTGATATCAAGAAGATCATGAACAACCTGGAATCTGCATGCTTTTCTTATTTGAGAGAAGCTTAGATGCCCCAATCTTCTATGCCATAGCCAGTGTTCATCATTTTTGCTTATATAGCACTACTGTTGTCCTCCCTTGAGTATGTATAAGTTGTTTGGAGTTCTTATACCTTTGATCATGGTTTCCCCTGTATCAAGCTCATGAACAACACATCCATTTGATCGAAATACTACTTCATTTCCCTGATCACACATTTCACTGACACTCAACAGGTTATGCTTTAGACCATCAACATACATAACATGCCTAGCTTTAAATTTTTCTTTCATGAGAACAAAACCTTTACATTTTATGAAAACAGTAGTGTCATTTACAAATGAGACCTTTTTTTCCTTTTCTAAGGCATTATATGACTAAAGTTTTTCTTTGTCTCCTGTCATGTGTTTTGAGCATCCACTGTCGATGTACCACTGGTTTTCTTGACCTTCTTCATACAAGGCTATACCACATCTTTCTATTTGTGGTTCTCTCTTTCTCCATATTTTGGGACTTAGTGAAGTTTGCTCTTTCTGAGATGTTTGCTGAAATTTACTCCTGCATTCAAATTCTTCATGATAGAAGTTGTTGCAGATAGAGCATTCTAGTTCATTTTCAAGAAGAGAAAAGTTATTGTAGGTCCATTTCATGATCCCTGTCACATTCCTTTGATTTCGTGCTTCTCTAGTCATGATGGTCTTGTAAGCAACACATTGAGCAGATTTGTGTCCAAATTTATGACATGAAAAGCATTGGCCATTAAACAAGTTCCTGCGATTATCGAATCTACTAACCTGGTGATTGTAGTTCTATTGATATTCATTCTTGAAATAGATTGAGTATGATTTACCTGAGGTTGGTTGTAGCTTTTGTTCATCCTTGAAGTAAATTGAGCTTGATTTACCTGGTGAGCTTCTTTATGCCTTTGCTGATGATTGTCAAACTGTTCACTACTCTTTGCTGAATCAAGATAGCTTTTAGTGGAGGTTGATGACTTTTCTGCTTGAGATGCTTCTTCAATATATCCAAGACTTGTATTTATCAGACAAGAATGCTACACTTTGATAATTTCATTTAAGGTTTTTGATCCTTTAGCAAATCTAAGATTAAAAGCTTTTGTTTTCTCAATATCCTTTTTGAGACCCACAATTACACATTCTAGTTTTTCATTGTGTTTTTCTCTTTGAGCAGGTTGGAATGTCAAAGTATCTATAATCATATTCTTTTCTTCTAGACAAATTTTGATTTTAGATATTTCTTCATAAAGTTCATCTTCATCTAAAGCATCCAAGAAATCATGATCTTTGAAATCCATTAGAAGTCTATAGTCATTACTATTTTCATCTTCATCACTAATTGATAAGCCATCGCTATCTTCATGTGTATAGTAGCTCTTCTTACTTACACTTTGTTCTCTATTCCATTTTTATGATTCCTTACCTTTATAAAGTTTATCTTTATGAGGACATATGGTAGCATAATGACTGACTCTTCCACAAGCAAGACATTTGAAGGGTAGTTTACCTCTGAATCTTCTGGAACCCCATTGAAGGTTCTTCGCAAAGTTTGCTTCTTCCTCTCCTTCTAATTATGTCCTGATTCATTGAGTTCTTCTCTCCCTGAAGCTTTAAATGTGGCTTCTCTCATGTCTAATGGACCTCCTTTTCTCATATCGAAATTAGTCAAGATTTTGTGCAATTGTGTCATAGTAATGGTTTGAAGATCCTACTTTTCTTCTATGGCAGATACTTTTGATTCAAACTTAGTAGTCAAGGATCTTAAAACCTTTTCAACTAAAGTAAATTCTTTTATCTATTCACCCAAATTCTTCATGCAATTAAGAATCTCATCTATACATAAGAAGTAACTAGCTATACTTTCATCATTATGCATTTTTAGAGTTTCATATTGAATTATGAGAGTTTGTAGTTTTGCATGTTTTACCTGATTGTCTCCTTCATAGCTTAGAACGATCTTGTCCCATATTTGTTTAGCAGATTTGAGCTGCATAACTTTGACAAATTATGATTGTGACAGACTCCCCAATAAAGTATCGATAGCCTTGGCATTGGTTTCATATAGTTTTTTACCTGCTGCATCTGTAGGAATTGCTAATGGAAATGTATATCCTCCTTCCACAATTTCACAAACATCTGTTCCAAGAGATTGAAGATAGGCTATGGTTCTTACCTTCCAATAAACAAAGTTGCTCCCATCAAACATTGGTGGTCTGATGGATCCCTCTCTTTTGTGGTTACTCATGATGATGGATATTCCTTCAAGCAATCAAGCTTCTTCTGAAGGACTTGCTCTGATACCAATTATTGGAAATAATAATGAGAGGGGGGTGAATCAGTATTAGAAAGTCAATAATTTTTCGTTTCCATAATTATATTCATATATTCTACTTCAGTTAATGGAACTCGCGTGTACATGCAACTGTGTTTAAGGTAACTAGCGTATATCATGCAGAATTATGATTCAGTTAATTCATCATATGTTGATCTTTAATCAGTACATCATAACCATATAAACAGTAACCAGGTGTAGTAAAAACAGAATAGACAATCACACACAAGAACACAAGATATAAGGTGGAAACCCAATGTGCGTGAAAACCACCTACTGTAATCGTCTCTATCTTCTTTTTGAATTAGAAACTTCTTTTTACAATTTTTGTATAAGTGCAGTATTATACCAGTACGCAGGCTTCTACCTGCAGAAGGCTACAACCTTCTCTCATTCTCTAGCTTCCCTTGGAAGGGAGCTACAACCCCCTAGCTCTTGTACTAGCTGATATGTTTACTAGTACGTAGGTGCTAGCCTACAGAAGGCTACAACCTTCTCTAATCTTCCAGGGACCATGTTTCATAAATTTTCAAACTGGATCCATCAATAGCATCATTCGATCATCAAATATATCTGCATTAACCAACCTCCTTTGCACCAATCACAACTGAATCAACCAATCACTTTGACAACCCTTCAAAATGTTGTAACTAGAATACAGTAACTAGAACCCTATCCAGAACCGAGAACACTGCAATAGCAAACAGAAGCAGCTAAAACATATTTTATGAGGTATGCACTACTTTAATGTGTTGAACCTGCGTGCATATGCTCTTTTCTCAAGGAAAACCTGTGTACATATCTGTAAATGAAATTTAATATATATACGTTGTTTTGATATGCAGAACCAACGTGTATACGTGCCTTTTCTAAAGTGAACCTGTGTACAGATCTCTAAATGATGATTTAAAATTCACAACAATTTTAGATTTCAGTTATACCCAGATCATCATATTTACAGACTACAACATGCGCCAGTTATTCAGATAAATGATCAAAACCACATAAAGATACTTCACTTCAAGCCTTAAGATCTTGACCCATCATTAGATCTTATCCTTCATCAAGAGCTAAGGTTCATCCTTGGTTCAGATCTAGCTGTGCACCATAACCCAATAACTTGTATACTAGATCTTGCTCTTCATCAGATATTCAATACTTGAGTGTATTTACCTAACGATCTTCTCCTCCTTTTATAGTCTTAGGCCTTACTCAATACCATGGACCAAAACCACTTAGGACCAAATACCTAGGGTCAACACTTCGGACCAGATACCTTGGACCAATATCATGGATCAAAATACCATGGACCAAATACCACAGAACAAAACTTAGTTTTCCAACATGTACACACCTTTCCTTCTGTGAAAGTGCGTGTTTATGTTATACGCTCCTTTTGGTCTGCTAACCCGTGTGTACATGCGGCTTGGTTAATGGGGAACCTATGTATACCTCTCTTTCTTCATTTTGTGAGTTTGAACTATGATCTACCATCTAAGTGAGTTGCCATCAAGGACAACCCCTGTGTCATAGTGCCGAATCTGTGTCATAATGCCAACATAATTAACCTATGATAGGAGTGATACTGCTTTCAAATAATAACCATTTAGGGATGATGGTTGATTGGGAGTTGATTCAGGACCAATGAATGTAAGTTGATCAATGACCACAATGCTTCCTTCATGTGGGAAACACATCACTCGAAAGAGGGAAGAAACAAGAGCTCCCATGATGTAAAAATAGTCACAGAAAAGGAGTAGATTAAAACCTAAAGAGCCTTTGACAACCATCACATCTATATAGATAATATTTCCTCCCAAACTAATAGGAAACATATGAAGGATCCCTAACAGTTGACTGGCTCCTTTGTTAAAAGCTACATATTTTGGGTGACAGGGACAAGCTGAGGAGAACCAAAATCTTGCCAAGCAGTGGAGGACGAGATGCTAACAGATTCACCCTCATCTATGACTATGCTAGGTACGACCATATGATAAGCATGTATGGTAATCTGGAAAGGCACAGAAGACAGAAGGGGATATCCTTTCAGTCGACTCCAATTTAAAATAAGTGACCAAACTACTTGGAGGGGGTGTCGTAGGAATGTGACAGTTTTTCTCTTATGCTATAGGAACAGGAGAACTACTCTCATGCACCTCAGGACAGGTGGATTTCCCTCCATTTCAGTTGAAACTGAAGAAACCAGAAGAACCTGAGTAGTACGGGGTTCACTCTCTACTAGAAAGGTATGGTTAACTAAAGGTTGATTGAAGTCTACCATTTTCTCAATCAATGGTTGGTTGATAACAGACTCATGAGACTCACTTTCAAAGAGAGTGGGGTTGACCAAAGATAAATTTTGATCAATCACTAGATCAACTAGTGAAGGATCAAGGGAAATCTTTCAATACCCAGTCAGAAGACGAGGTTGAGAAGCTATAAGGTTTTCCAACTCTTTGGAAGCGTCATCCATAAAATGACAAAGGTGAAAGGGATGATTACCTTCACACAACTTACATGGAAATTTTACTTTTCCCTTTTTCCCATGGTATTTATTGTTACTAGTTGAAGGTTTGTCACCAGCATGATCACTAGAGGCTAATGACAAAGGTCGATATGAACCTATGGACCACACTTCTAAGACATTTGGAATACTAGCACAATTATGAATAAGGTGGTCACCCATACATAACATGCAAGGGAATTTTACTTTCTAGGGTTGGTTGGAAGATTTTTCTTCATTAGTTGCATCGGTAACAATAGTTGTTTGGTTGCCCCCTTTCTTATTTTGCTTCTTCTTCTTCACCCTCTTCTTCTTCTTCTTAGCTTCCTAGTTACTACAATCCAGGCTTTCATCAGGTGAAGAGGAAGAATGAGGTGAAGAAATAGGAGAAGAAGGCGAGGGGTCAACTTTAGGATCAACATGAGGTTGATTTTGTTCAGGAGGAGGAGAAATTGGTTGAAAATAACTTTTGACACTCGGAACCACTGAGGTTGAAAATAATCAAACTGGCAGACCAATGGTCAATCTAGGAAGGGACAACGTTTCCATATAAGGATAACCAATATTTCCAAAAGAAGGAAAAGGACTACGATCCCCATCAGAGGGGTTTCCTTGACTAGTAAACTCAGGAACTTTTGCCATTGGTATCAACTTAAGATCTACTAAGCAGTATTTCCACAGCATGTTGTTCCATGCTTAATTAATTTTAGAATTTGAAACAAAAACATTTCCTTTTCATGTTTTAAGATTTGATAAAAGGACGAAAAGGTGACTCTAGTTACTTTTGTTGGTTTAATGAGCTGGAAAGGACAAATACTCTATAATATTTTCAGGTTTAAGGAGTCAGAAAAGATCGAAATGACTACTCAAGTTACTCTAGGCAAAAGGGATTAGCAATTAGCCATGAATTGCAATATACACCTTAGCAAATAAATTTACTGAGGACTTAATGTATGTGCAGGAAATCTCCCCAAATGTTGTTTTCGGTGTATCACAATTACAGGGCAACAGACTTGGCTTCCTATGAATAAAGGTTTGCAACCTACGAGGGTCTCCCTTTATATACTCGAGGGTATGGGGAACACAAGTCCGTGCTAGCTCTATCTAATGCGTTAGTGCTTAAATCTACCTCAGGCTGAGAGAGGCAGGATCTAGGGTAACATCAAACCATGCTTAACCTAGTAGCTAGCCCTACCAAGTTGGGAGAGGGCTCTCTCCTTGTCAAGCTCAACAAAATATGATCAATCAGGCTTGAGATGACTAATGTGAAGACTGATTTTAGGCTAGGTATGTGAGTTGAGGGTTTTGAATAAATTTAATTTTGGTTTTGCTGGCTCAAATGTGAAAGGCAGATTTGGGTCTGGGGAATGAGGCTCAGCTTTGCAGAGATCTCTATGGGGTGAGGTAGGAAAATGGTTTGGTACTTCAAATTGAGTGAGATGGAGAGCTTTTAGACTTTTGAGGAGTTGAAGAGGGCCATGAAAGTCTTATGGATCCTCTTCAAATAGATAAAAACATAAATAACTAAACAAAACCCAAGGTAGAGCACTGGAAATCAATGAATTCTACCTATATCCTTGTTTCATTTAGTTAAGAAGAACAAAGAGAGATAATGGCATACATAAAACACATATAAACTTGCAATTACAGAAGGAAACACAATACCACATCAAGTTGCCACAAGAATCCCATAAAGTGCTGCAAACCCTGGTCTATTCCTTTTCCAAATTGCTGAAATGGGGATACAATAAAGCCACAAGCTTTCCCAAAAGTCCAACTTTTGCTAATGACTGAAAAACAAGTAGATATAGGCAATAAAAAACTAATCCTAGCCTTTATGGGTCGAGCTCATAAGTTTAGGAGCTTTTCCAACAAAGTCTAAACTAAGAACTAAAAAGTAGGCAATGGAACAGCTTGCCTCTAAAAACTAGGGAACTGATTCATTCAGTTGCAAACTACCTTTTCATGGATGAATCTACCTCTATGAGTGAAAATTTAACATAATTACATAAAAATCCATCAAGTCACATTAAATTACATCATGATTTTGACTATTAGAAAGATAAAATTCAAACTGTGAAGAAACTAGGTGAAAGACAAAGTTTTTTGGCCAAAATGAGCAAATTTCCTCCTATGCGCCGCGCTGATTTCCCTATGCATAGCGCCCTTTTGGAACTGATTTTGGAGGCCTTTTCGTGCACCAAATTTTATCCAAGTGGGCTCGATGGAAAGGTATTCCTGTCTAACCTCCAAAACAAGTGGAATTTATGAATTTTACCTCCATTTTCCCCTCCAAAATTGAGTTCTCCCAACACTTCTTCCTATGTGTCCAAAAAGGGGAAGAAAGGTCAATTTTGAGGTGTTTTTGACCTTTTTGGAAGCTCAAAACTTGACAAAATTTCTTGGCCATTTGTGGGCATTCATATTTTTCCATGAAAAATCCAAAAATACTAAGTTTTCCTCAAAACGAGGTCTCTAGCAAAAGCATGCACCAAGTAGCGCGGCGCATCAGGCAGAAAAACCTGTTTTTTAGGCCGAAAATTTCAAAATTGCAAAACGTGTCCCAAATTTCTTGAAACTTGGACTGAGTGTCCTTCATTAAGTGATGTGTTGGTCCAAGGAAGACTCAACCAAGATTTGGAGTCTATCTTTCTCTTTTTGCTTCCTTGATTTTTTCTTCAACTTGGCCTTCAAAATCCCGATTCTTGCCTTGCACACCTTGTTTGACGCCAAGTAGTGGTAGGCCATGTGCCTCAACATATTTTTCTCTCTGTTGGGCTTCTCTATCATCTTTTCCAAATGCATATTTTCCCTATCAAACCAAGATTCACGATCAACATCATTTTCTTGTTCAAGTGGTGTCAGCTTGATTTTCCTCCTCTTGGCAGCTTGTCGTTTTCTTGTATGTTTTGTAGCTCTATGAGGTATTGTTTGTCGATAAGTTGCTTGTTTGCTTGTTCAAGGTCTCAGAAACTTTGACCTCCCACTATCCTAAATATCCTCTTTCCTCTTGAGGCATTGATGAAAATATCTGAAGCCCATCTCCATAGGTTTTAATGATGTAGTAGCTAATGAGGAATGAAGAGATGAGGTGGGGACAAGAAGAGTATGAAAATATTTTAAGAGATAAAATGAGTGAGGTGTATGGGGATGATGAGTGCTTGAGGGAGTGGATTTTTTGAGGTTTTAGGGAATGAGGGGAATGAGGGGAGTGAATAGGGTTTTAAAATGTAGGATAATGGTTTGATAGGGAAGTAGGAGTAGTGAAAGAGTAGGATGTGGGAGTTAGGGTTTGGGAGTAGGGTATAGGGCTAGGGTTTTGGGAATAAAGGAGTAGGATAAGTTTGAATTGGAGAGGGGTAAGGGGAATGATACTTGGGAAATATAGTGGAGGAGAATTTAAAAATGATGCAGGGGAATAACAACAAGAATGACAACTTTTGGAAACCCTAGACAGTTTTTGTAGTGCAACTGAGCATAAAACTAGGGTTTGATTTTGCACCTATAAAAACACCATATAAGATGATCAAATATCTTGAAATTTCACTTAGGAATGTTTACTTACTTGTAGAGAGGTTTTTTGCAAATTTGGGGGCTTGGAAAGGTAATGAAATGAGTTTTTGAGCTTAGTTGACAGGTGTGTCGTGCCTTTTTGCAGACCAATTTTGAGGGCCTTCCTGGTGTCCAAATTGGGTGTGGGATAGATCATTGGAAATATTATTGAGTCTAATTTCCAAACCAACTATAATTTTTCAATTTGGAGTTCATTTTCCCTATCAAACATCAAATCTCTCAAGACTGGTCAAAATGTGCAAAATGAGGCTGCCTAAAGGCAGAGTGTTGTTACAGTCAACTTTTGAAGGTCTTCCGCAACCCAAAATTGAGCTCATGATAGCTCATTGGAAAGATATTTGTGTCTGGCTATCCTTTTATGCATCAGGAAAGTCATTCGGCCAACCAAGCTAGCAGAAATATTGATTTTCCCAAGGTCACTTCAGAGGTGCATCAATTCTCCTGAGGCAACTATATTTTTGACATTTCTCTAAAACCATGACACCTGTGTAAAAAGTGAAGAAGTTTTTTCGTCCTTGGCCTATCATGGACAAAAACCTCTCTACTTTTTCCCAAATCCATCTTTTCTTGCTCAGAAACATCATTGGAGTAAAACCTATCCCGATGTGTGAAACAGGGGATTTGTCGAAATGAAATGAAATGAAGGGGATAAGGGGCTTCTAAATTCTTGAGAAAATTTTAGGAAGTAGGGAGGGATTTTAGGAAGTAGGGGAAAGTGGAATTTCAAATATTGAGTGAGGGGAAGGGGTCCAAAAGGGCAAAACACAAGCCTAGCCTACAAAATTGTCAAGTTGTAGCAATAAACTAGGGTTTGTGCGAAAATGAGGAATTTGGAGGATCTCAGTGATGGGGTGTGTTTAATAAGGTACATTAAGGATATGGGAAGGTGTATGAACATCAGGATACATGTTTTTCTGATGATTTGACCATCGAAGAAAAATTACCTTCAAACCCCTATGAGAGGGAAATGAACCTTACCTAGGCACAACTGAAGCATGAACAAGGTGTAAAATGACCCAGTGGAACTTGACATGATGATGAAAACCCTCTGAATGATGGTACACTCAGCTGAATGGTGACAAGGAACGAAATTTGGACAACTTTGAAAGGAGTGAAAACAAACCCTAGACCTAATACGTAGTGACCAAATTTTACTTGAAGACTCACGGGAATGACAAAATTTGACCTTAGCACCTTAAAATCACTTTGTAAGAGCATGTTTGATCACTGGAGGAAGGCTACAAAGATTGACACTAACATAATGCAAGAGCGAACTACAACTGCTAAGTTTTATAGACGCTAAAACACGTCTCTAGCCTAGACCACTAAGTATGAGCATCAATGTTTCAAATTATCCTTAGATTAATTGATAGATTTTAAGTTAATCTTGAAATTATGTTTCGATTTCAAGGTGTTAATGATGTCACCAGAACACCTATGATGCAACTATATGAGAAAAGGAAAAAAAACGTTTCTTTTCTATGAAAGCTAGACTAATCAAGGGAATAAATTTCAATCAATAACGCATCAAACAAAATGCATCATGCAAAATGCCTTCCACTAACTTTCACTTTCGTCTTCCAAATGCAATGCCAAAAGTAAAAATGATTTTTAGTTTTCATTATCCTAAATGCAACTTTTCGAAAGTAAAATAATTTTGACTTTACTAAGATGCATTTATATGAATTATGCCTTTCTTTTCATTTTGAATGATTTGATGCACCTAATACAGTTTTTAGTTTTCAATCACTGAAAAATGTGATCTATTTTCAATGATGAATCCCGAAAAATAACTTTTCAATGCAACTAATCTAATGTATTTTCACGAAAAGTAAATTTCGAAATACAAGCTAAAACAAATGAAAAATGATTTTTTCAATGATTTCCATAGAAAACAACACTCAATCAATCAACAAGACAAGCATCTAAACGACACCAACAAGAAGAAAGTGATGACCAATTGACTAGAAACCCTAGAACTCAATCAGATCTCACTTCAAAACCAACAAGACAAATTTTGCAAATTAATCAAGATAATCAATCAAAAACACCATAGACACTCTCGTAAATCACTGATAGAGGACATAGAGACTGAAAACAAGAAGAAAACCCATATTTTCTCTTATACTCTAGGACCATCGTGCTTGTCATAGGAAAGAAAGTGATAATCGTGATTGTACTTAAAAAATCGTGATGCCATCGCATCTATCAGGAATAAAACCATGATGGGTGAGAAAAATAAAGAAAAAATAAAAAAATCTTCAAGACCAGACAAAAATCAATGTCCTTAAGGAATCACTGGGAAGTTAAAATAGTTACAGAAAAGAAAACAAGCTAGAAAATTGAATGTTGGTCAAACTCATCACCAATTCAAGGTGAAGGATTGAATAGAAAGGGTTATAGCTCCTTTATTGGAGTCGACATTTTTTTGTCTAGGTAAATCCTCTCTGTGGATAGAGATGATCCATCTATCCCATGAGTGGGTCTAGCAACTGCAGTGACAATCTACTAGACACTTTCCTAAGTTACAATTGAAGAGAGAGACGAAAAAGATGGCCTACCTCATTCAGATGCTATCTCGATCTTCTTTGTTGAATACCTTGAATCACTTGCATCACGGGCTCATTCCTACTACTCACAGTTTGTATGCACCTGCACAAGAGATCAAGACACAACAAGGGATGAAAATACAAATCACATATTCGAAAGCAACCTACTTAACTAATCAAAGAATGTTAAGCTAAATGATACATGAGCATACACATTTAGGGAAAATGAACCAGCAGTTGTATATTAATAGAAAATATGGGGAAGCATACAACCAAGCCTTGATGTTGATAGGCTCTCCTTGAATAAATATCCAAGTCCAAGCTAGCTCTCCAAGCACTCCTTCTCCAAGAAAAATGAGCAGCATATGAGCACAATCTTAGCATAAAGGTGAAATAGACATAGACCAACCAACCTTTAACCTAACCAACCATTTGGGAATGGGAGAGGATTAATATATAGGCTGGGAAAGGGAGTTAGGACCTCTCCAAAGATAGGATTAGGCCCTCTTCTCAAGGAGGTAGCTCATAAGGATAAGACCAAAAGGCCAAGTTGGGAGAATTCGACCTCATCTATGTGAAACAACCTCCAAATCATCGCTCTAGAAGCTTCTATATCATGAAGCGTCTCATTCTCTTTGGGAAAATTGCCTTTTTTTGGATCATCATGGGTATACAAGGGAACATAGCAATGCCATCAGGTTTCTAACATGGTGCAATAGGCGATCATCGTTGTTTCCAACCTCATACGAGCGATGATTCTCAAAGTAGGTTTTAATAGCTCTTTCCTTCAAGGGAAGCTCAAGGTATTTTCCAATCAATGTCTTACGGAGGATCTGAGTTGCATATATGGAGTACAATCCATAATAGTCATGTTTTAGGCACTCTGAGGTATGTCACAGGGAAGTGAAGGAGATGTGACAAAATATTGTGTAACAATGACAATATTAGGCCATGAAGTATGTTGTGAATCTCTTCTCTTGAATGAATTGTTCCCAAATCATACTCCTAGGATGTTTTTCTAATAGATTGAATCTTAAAACTTGTATCAATTGTTTTATGGTGAGGGTGAAACATCCATAACCGAGCATACATCTCAATTTCTTAATTTTTGTAATGTTCATGAAGTGAATTGTCAAGATGTTTCTTGTAAATTATTCACCCTCACACCTGAAGGTCGAGTGAAGAAATGGTGTCATACCTTACCATCTGCGTCTATCCATTCATTTGAATAGGTCTTCAAGGAGCTTAATTATTTCTTTAATATGTATTATTATCAAAATGTGTATAAAAGGATCAATCAATTTAGAATGAAATCATATGAATCCTTAGAGGATTTTCTCAATTGATTTCTTCACCTTTGTTATGAATTTTTTGAGGAAGATGTGGATTCGGATTTTATGAATGATAAGCTTCAATATTTAGTTCATATTTATTTTTAACCATATGAATGTGAATCTTTTACAAGCCTCCCAACTTATCTCGATCTAGTGACAATTAAAATATCAAAGAAGGAAACTAAAAATTCTTTTTCCCCTTCTCTTCCTCCTTTCTCACTACTAAACAAAGTGGTCCCTCATGTTGATGACGAAGTTAGAAAATCTGAAAATCAAATTATTGATCCACTTATGATCACCTTATTTTCCTCCCTATTGTCAATACCTTATCCAAGAAAACATTGAATGTTCTAATAAGTCCATGGAGCTTGAGGTGAAGATTGATCCCTTGATTCCTCCATAT
Source organism: Pinus taeda (assembly GCA_000404065.3). Lineage (NCBI taxonomy): Eukaryota > Viridiplantae > Streptophyta > Pinopsida > Pinales > Pinaceae > Pinus > Pinus taeda. Next base: position 27,084 of record APFE031344197.1, on the reverse strand, counting down.
GATATTGATATGCATAGTTCAAATCTTGAATCTGGTTTGATTGAAAGTATTTATTCTTCAATGGGTACCTTCCATCCTCCATCATCTACATTTCATGGCCCTATGTACCTTTATTCACTTGATCAATCCATTCCACTAGCTAGTTTTCCAGATATTCTTGATTTTCAATTTACTGGTTCACATGGTGATCAGGTACAAAGTGGCCATGTTCCACAAGTAGAGGAGTAGAATGGTGAAGATAATTTTGATCTCTCTTCAATTTTTCAAAGTCCTTTATGTCAATATGTTGTTCCTTCATTCCTAGATGATCTAGAATCTAGTAATATCAACAATCAGTCAAATGAAATCAAATCTCTTAGTCAACTTGAAGCCTTGGGAAACCATGATCTTGACAATAATGACTCTTCTAATGTATGTGGTGATGATTTCCTATGTACATTAACTAATCTTATAATTTTTCATGAATATTATCTTGTAAATACTTCTTCTTCAGCTCATTATCCCTTGTTTCCTTCTATTTGTAATAAATTAACTCATGATAAAGATATGATATGCTTTGATGAGAAGGATATTGAATTCACACAAGGAAGTAAGGTCATCCATGATGAAGAAGAGAAAAATCAAATTATTAATCATTCATTTAATTCCTTGTAATCTCCTATTTTGCATGAGGACAACTCTTTAAATCAGGTTATTCATGACATTTCTCTAATACATACATTCTTAGACACGCAGTTAGGAGAATCGTATGACTTAAGTAATCTAATTTTTGAGGTAGAAAAATCTGATCAAACCCATGGTGTGGATGATTTTCATCTCAATCATAGTGATCTTATTGAGGTAACCGGTAGTAGTTATCCACATACAATTTGTGATCTGACTTAGGTCTCAAAAAATAATTACTCAACATCTAAAAGTTCTGGGATTTATCAGGGAATCTAGGCACTTCAACTCCCATTGATGTTTATGTTAGATTCTTGCAATCGTGACGAGATCTCTAAACTATGTCAGATCTGTGTTTTCTTGTAAAATTCTTTTCTTCATATTGTTTCACTAGATGCAGACTCTTTCTTGATAAATTTTAGTTTTTTTCTGAGATTGTTTTTTTTATTTTCAAGATAGGGTTTATGATCAGATAAAGGATTATATTAATTCATCTTCATGTAAAACGCTTGCATTGCACTTGAGATTGGAATGTACATATTTAGTGGATGTAAAGAGCTATAATCCTATGATTTTGATTATCATGAAAATATTATCATCCGTCGAAAGAGTCAAATCTGTTAGATGCTTGCAAGAATAATCAACTCTTGGTCTTTCTTCGAATATTATGATGCTAATCGTTCTCATTATGAAACAAGATATCCTCTTAGGTGTTAATGAATGCTTGTTATTTGGTGAATCAAAATCCTCTTATTAACATATTAACTGTCCCAAGTTGATACAAAGGTTGAATTGTATTGAACACATGTTGATCCATTGTATCTTGGTTGGTTTACTGTGTTTTCTATACTACTATTCATCTTTAATTCTTCTAATTGGATACAAGGTAGTTATCTTTTATATTCAACCTATGAGGAGAATGATTATATTATTCAAAGCATTTGTGAATTTGATCAAATCAATTCATATTTATGTTTAAACAATGAATAATTTGATGTCTTAATTGACCCATTTGATCATAACATTGGCCTTAACACTTATTTTTCAGTTCATCATATTCCCACAAGTCTATCTGATGATAATTGTTTTACATTTGTTAATCCCTTCAAGGCCATAAATTACTATGATTCAACCTTTCACTTTTCAGATACTTGTTAAGTAGTTGAGTCACTTCAATTGTTTCTTATGATTATGTTAGGTCTTCATGATCTTGACAAGCCTTTTGAACATGATGAAATTCAATTTCTCTTATAATATTCTACCCTCGATTCCATGCCATTAATGGAAAATTAATTTTATCAAAGGTCCTGGTCTTTAAAAGGATTTTTTTGGATTCCATGATTGAATCTATGATTAGCTAGAGACATATTACTTAGCAAGTTTTCTCACTAATAATAAGTTTCAATCATCCATGATGTTGGCTAAGACATGAAACACATGCCAATGTACATTCACAAGAATTTTTCAAGGTTTGTATGATTATTTCTCTAAGTGAAAAGTTATGATTGCAAGATCATTATTTATGGAACACATGAAAGACCTTAAATTTCTTGTGCAAGGTTTTCAAGATATTATAATTGTGTTGATAATATTGGCATTGTATCAAATGAGCATGCTAATGTCATTAATCTAATTTATGGGGATTGATTTTGTTAAGATTAATTTACGTTTCTTGGAATGAAAAGGATCAAAGTGATGTGAAGTGCAAAGGCTATGCTAATCAATGTGAAGGATAAACATTTTCAAATGGAACATAAATTGTTGTGACACAAGCTAAAAAATGCATGCTTTCATTGAATATGAAATTTAAGATACAAGCTATTGCAAATCTGATTTGTCTATTGTAATCATTACTGGTTGAGTTGTTTTATTTCAACTCTAGTTTATGCTACAAATTGTTTTCAGAACTGAAAATAAAGAAGCAAGCTTGTGAATAATTTTTAGAAGACCAAGAGATAATTCCTCATTTCTTATTCATGCAAATAACACAAACAACCAATATGGCTTGCTTATAAAATATACAATTTGGAATGGAAAAATAACTTTTGGAAGTGAAGTAGTTTGCATAAGAAGATTGATGAGCAAAAACAAAACAAGGACAAATTGGAAAAGGAGAAGCAATGCAGTAGTAAACATGACTGCAAAATTATATAAGGTAACTAACATTTGTGACTTGATGTTGTGACTGAGATATTTTTGTCCCTTATGTGTTGTAGCGGGTTGTAGCCTGTTGAGGTAGGAGCCTCTTATGGGCTGTAGCTTGCAGAAAATTGGTGGGAGTAGGAGATTCCTTTGAGGTAGGAGCCTCTTGTAGGTTGAAGCATGTAAAAATATGATGTAATAAGGAGTATTAGTTTTCCCTCACATCACCTTCAACCTAAAATTTGTGGTTTTCTCCCTTCAGGGTTTTGACTTATGTATGGGGTCCTCATGTGTTGGCTCTTGAATGTTGTGTGAATGTTATCTGAAAATTTGTCTCTCTGGAACCTACAAAAGGAATTCAATAATAATGGAACACATACATAAACAATTACTTTCATAAGAATAAAATTAAGTTGAGAAAAAGTAAATAATTTAAATTCCTCATTCACACCCCCCCCCCCCCCCCATTAGTAATTTCTAGTTATAAATATCAATTGGTATCAGAGCCAAGTTTCTTCTGTTATCACCCTGTAAATTCCCAAGGCTATGGAGAGAAACCTAAAGTTAACCACAAAACAACTTGCAAAACTGGGACCTAGCCCTTCCAACTTCAGAGAGGGATCTCTCTATTTGATTTTAGATTTCTGTTTGATATATTAGACTAGTTATTGAGTTCTGAGTTTGAATTTTTAAATATTTGGTTGAAAATTGTAGGGAAATTCTATTGGGCATGGATTCATGAGTCTTTGGGGTGATCAAATAAAAAAATGATAGAACATATGTAATAGGGCAAGGTGGGCAAAATTTTGGACCTTTAGAGCATTTGCGGAGTGAATGGGATGAAAAGATTTAGATTCAATTAAATATAGAGCATGCTACGATGAATTATATACTTAATATTCGAGTGAAAACATAAATATTGTTTATAAGCCAGAGAAGAGTTTATTTAAACAAATTCAACCCTTAATATTCTTTAAGCAATAGAGACATAAAAACATATGGAAAACTGGGAAAATAACAATTTCACATGAGAGGAGACATCACCAATTGCCTGACACAGGAATCCTGGACAAACTTTCTATATTAATGAAATTGATCACTTCAGTACAAGCACAACTGACATCAAAGGTTTTCTTTCTTCATACAAGTTATAGCCTTTTCTAAGTCTTATTTCTAGATATTTATAGAAAACTATTACATCTCAGATCAGATTTCAAAATAAAATATATTTACAAATAATATATGTTAAAGACAGATATTTTAGATATAGAAGAAGGAAAATTGGGAAATTTTGTTGAAATTTGTTGCATTGTTGAGGCTATGTAGGAATTTGGTGATGTTTGTATCTATTTTGCTGCAAATGTTGTTCCTATGATGCTAATTTTTTTTTCACTTCAGTTACAACTTCACTTGATAAGCTCTAGCAATCGGTCCCTCCTTTATTCAATTGGGATACAAAAGTTAACCATATTTATGAACCTTTCATCCACCTCAGTATAAGTGTTAAAAGTTGGCTTATTGACAAAAATGTGGTGGATTTCATGTTAAATATTCAAATCAAATTGTATTCCCTATATGAATGTTTCTCCACTAATAATTCCTCTGGCCTTTACAAATGTGGAAGCATCAACACCTATATTACACAGTTGTTCTTGGTATTTTTCTAATGGGATCAATTTTCCATTAGAATGTCTCAAAGTAGGTAAAACCTTTTCTTGCAGTAGTGTGAATTTTTTGTTGAACCTCTTGACCTGCAACTCAAGATATTTGCATTTATTCACCAGTTGTATCATAATATTCTTTTTTTTAAGAACCTCTTAGCCTCCATGACTATAAATGTCCTGTTTGGAATGTTTAGGTCTTCTAGTTCCTCTTTGGTCTTAGAATTCAATAGCTTGATGATCTTTTATGCCTCCTTTGGTATATGCTTCAAATCTTCCTTTGTGTTCTGTATTGCAATTTTGACTCTTTCAACAAGTTCTTCTTGCCCAAAAGTAATCTAAATTGAAGGCCACATGTATGTTATGTTGGAAATTGTATTCTGCTAAATGTTGTTCTTAGCCTCTACCAGCATCTGAATGCTGAAGAACTGGTCCTCATATTTCAGTAATTGCTGGATGAGCTTGTAATTTTTCTTCATTTTTGACAAATAGGCATTGTCAATTTTAATCGTATTCTCCTCCATCCGAGGTAATGCTGCTAACAATTTCTTTTTCTCGGCCTCAACCAAAGAAAATTCATCTAAAGCTATGGTAAGTTCTTTTGTAGCCCCTAAAGCTATGGTCTTTGCTAAATTTTCTGCTACTGTACCCATGCCTGATGTAGATGCTCTGCTACCTCCCAATGTTCTTTTTCTTTCAATGGTGATTCCATGACCTGCTCCATCTTTTGTATTTGTGCATTATGCTCAACCACTATAGTAAATAATTTTTCCTTCTCCATTGCTATATTAGCAACCTCTTTAGCTTGAGGATGTTCTATCGAAGGTAGCTTCAGTTGTTTCCTCAATGATTGAATGTCTGCCTCCTTTCTCTTAATGATCTCTTTTGCAAGTTTGACATACGTAGGGTCATGTCCTAGATTTATGATCAAATCTTCCAGAGCTTTGGTCTTGTTGTCCTTAGCAACTGATGACATCTTCTCAATCTTTAATTGAGAATTCATGTGTTTAAAGATGACTATAATTTGGAAGAACTCATGGCTAAACTGGTGTTGAGAAAATCATCTCCCCTATTTGCTTGTGTAAATTGATTTGATTGATTTTATGTATCTTTCTAGTATCAATTGAGAAAATGGAGGCTTTGTAGTCTTCAACACTCCTGGGGACTAGTACTAAAGGTTCCATGAAGGCCATTTGGAATTGTCCTTTCTCTGAATCAAAGTTAGAGAGTAATCTATGCTGAGTTTTAGTTGTCTTCTTCCAAAATTCAAAGTAGGTGGAAGCCTTCAAAGCTTCATTCTTCAATTTAATATCCCTATATATTGCAAATATACTCTGCTAAGTTGAAATTTGGGAACTAGATGATACTGGAGATTGGACCGTTGTTTTTCAGTAGGTGATTGAATTGTTTCTTCAATTTGAGTAGAAGACATGATAGGAATTCCTGATAAAATCACTGTGGATGGTTGTTGTGTGTCCCTTTCCTTTGGAGTTTCATCTTGAATAGTGATTACTTGAGGCTTAAATAGAGGATTTATTTGAGAATATAACTTTTGAGTAGTGGTTGGGTCCTTCTTGTTCCTTTTAAAAGTAATAAACTCTGCATCCTAATTTTTAGAATCATTAGGGGACATGGCTTCCCTTTCCCTTTTTCCCTCCTTTTCCTTGGGAAGATGTGTTTGCGTAGATGGCTGGTTGGCTAGATGTTCTTTAGCTTCCTGTAAAGTGCCCTCTATCCGTTCCTCCTGATTTTCATATTGTTCAATTTCATACCTTGGTGTGTGTGCATAGGTGGTACTCTTCTATTCTAATCTAAGCTTAGAAATCATGCCTAAGGTGTCATAGGACCAAGAGAAACTAATATTTAATTTCACCTAAATTAAAATAGCATGAACTTTCTTTGTTGCAGCTCTAGTGTTAATAATATAGGACCCTATATGAGCCTTCAACTTGAACTGTGCTTTCTTCTTGTAGGAGGAAAAATGCAGCTCATCCATGTTCAGCATTTGCCCATTGTATTCTAATGCAAATATATTAACTGTTACAAACATTGGAAACTTGTAAGGAGGTAAGTCTGACCCATAAACTCTAATATCAGTGTAGTTCTGGTATAAATACCAGTCTCCCACTTTGGATTTCTTTGACAAGTGTAAAAAATTATTTATTTTTGGTGAGATCCTTGGGATCAGATCACTGCTAAGCAAACATAGTGTGGCATGTAAGAAAATTTCAACAAAATCAGTATAAGAATACTCCTCTAAGTTATTTCTAACCAGAGAAGTCCAATGAGACGCTGACCAAGGGTTTCCTTCGCTATCTATCTTCTGTAAAGGGAACTTAAACCTATATGACTGACAATATAACATAAGGTGAAATAGTGTTGAATGATACTTAAAGACACTTTTAGCTTTGAAATTGACAAACTGGTCATGTATTGAGTTGGAAAAAAATGGACTATCATTGAAAAGGATTGATGGTTGTTTTCCAACTGCAAAAATAGATAAAAATACTAACATTGTCTCATCTACCCACTCATCATTATGGTACCAATCAGTGATGTAATCATAGAAATTACGTGCTTGGATATTTCAGGGAAAATTGAAACTAGATATGGGGGATTGGTCTTGTTAGTCCCTTACAATTTCCTAGGTTGAAAAGGAGATCGAGAAGGGTAACCTCAAACCACTTCAGTTCAGCAGCTAGCCTTACTGAGCAAGAGAAGGATCTCTCAAATTATTTTATCAGTGAAATGACATTAAAGAAAATAATTTTTAGGCTAGATATGTATAATTGTTTGTGTGTTGGTGAAATTTAGAATTTACGGTTTGCTGGATTAGGGTTTGGAGCCACATATAGGTCTAGATTGTAGAAGTGCAGAAGAAACTATTGAAAGGAGCTAGATACCAGAATATAATGGTGTATTTGGAATATGTTCAATGTAGTATAGAAGAGAGAGTTTAGAAGAAACTAATGAGCATAATTAAACATGATTTAATTAGCTTAGGAAGACATAAACATAACTATGAAAACCAGGTAAACAGAGCTTGTGAATAAGAATTTTGTGTATTTCACTACAAGGAATCCATAGAAAGAATATATATCATGTATATAAAGATGTTTTAACCATTAGAAAACAAATAAAATGAAGAAAAAACACCATGAACTCACTGGGCTAGACTTCCTTAAAAATAGTTGCAACTGTCTCTGTATTAGCTGAAAAGAAGATCACATGCAAGCCTCCTCCACAAAAAGTCCAACACCTCTCTCTGAAAGAGAAATGATACATATAGATTCTCTTAGACCACTTTCCTAGCTTCAAGTGTTGAATTCCTTGGTGGAGGAACTGACTCCAAGATTCTCTCAACCAACAGGTGAGAGTGAGAAGGTGAAACGCAAACACTTCTTGGAGAGCTTGTTTAGGAGTTTTCTTCCTTTATGAGGCCTAATAAACATAAAAAACAACCTATGATGTACACTTATTCAAGCCAACATCACCTAGCCTCAAAACTAGTGCCATTACATAAAGAGGTTTGACTTTGACTAAGTCAAACTGGAAACTATAAATTTTACATAGTGAAATTTACCAATTAAAACATAGAAAAGTGCAGAAGCGCAGCGCCGACTTTGAGTTGTTGTTCAGGTGCCTTCCAGAGGTCCAAATGCTAGTCTTAGAGAACATTCAACTAGAAATTCAAGTATATCTTTCAGATCATTTTTAATATTTGAATTTGACCCATGGGAAGGCCTTCAAAAATCTATTCTCCCAAGGTCACTCCAGGTGCGCAACGCCTATCAAGAAAGGGTCCAGAATGCTAGTTTTTTTCCACTTTTTTGCAGTTTTCTCCAAAACTAAGCCACCTATATAAAATATGAGAAAATGGGTTTTTAGAGGATGGAAATATATTTCCAAAAATATAAAATTTTCTTAAAATAAATGCTTGAGGAAAAAGCACAATGCCTGGAGCTGTTGATTTTATGAATTTAGCTCCAAAAGTCAGAAAAAACCAAAAGTGCTAAGAATTTGCTCAAATTTGGCTAGGAGCTGTAAAATTATGTATGTTAAACCTTCATAGATGCTTCAATAAGAATCTCCAAGTTTCCCTCATCCTTTTGGTCCTTTTTGGCTTCTTTGAGCTTGTTTTCAAGCTACTTGACCTTGACATTAGTGATCATGTTTTGAGCCTACTAGTGGTGCACCATATGTCTAAGAAACTGATTATCCCTATTTTCCTTCTCAAGGAGCCTATCCAAGTGTTCATTCACCCTATTGAGCCAATACTCCTTGTCTTGATTGACCTAAAGAGCAATTATGTCCTCTAGGTCTATGCCTTCATTCAACATGATGTGTTCTTCTTCTTCTTGTAATCCCTTCTTTAGGCCCTTTGTTCTTGGCCTTTTCCGCTTACCTTTCCCTTTTTCTACTTTAGGCTCGCTTGAATCTATGATTTCTTTGCCCTTGCCAACCTGCTGCAATAACTTGGTTTCCTATTTTTCCATGATCAATTGCTTTGCTTTAAGCTAACTATTCTCCTGTTCAAGGAATGAAATAATGTACCTTTCTCTTGCCATGTTAACTATGAGTTCCTTGATCTGATAGTCTTTATCTTTGATCATCTGCTACATGCTTGAAGTTTCATTCTCTTCCTCTAAGTCAACCAACTCAAATTCATGCTCAGCCATGTCCTTATCCCATGTTGTTGATCCATGTTTTGTTGATGTAGAAGGCTTAGTCCCTTTCTCACCATGAGAAGAAAACACAAGCCTCTTTCGTCTCTTGTACATCCTAGTCACCTCAGGTCTAGGTGCCTTAGGAACCTCCTCTAATTTTTTTGATAACCCTACTTCCATAAGTTGTGTTGATGTGTCTTGGTGATGGCTTGGTGAAGTAATCTCATTTCATTTTTGAAACCCTAGATGATAGGAAAGGGGAAAAAAGTGAGGGATGAGTGAAAAATGAAATGATGGGTAGGTGGAGTGGAAAAAATGGCAAGGGAAATTCTAGGAGGTGGATATGGATAGTGAGCAACTGATGAAAATGAATGGAAAAGAAATGAAGGAACAATGTGCTTGTGAAAGTGCCCGAAACCCATAGGAATGAACTAGGGTTTCACTTTTAGTGAGGTAAATTTATGTTTTGAGGTTGATTAAATGGTTTATATAGCATATCAAACATGTATAAAGGTGTAGGATAATATTTTACATGTTTAAAATGAATAAAGGAAAATGGCCATCATCAAACCTAACATCTTTCATGACAATTTCACTAGAAACCCTAATTTAAGAAATCTTTAGCTCGAATAGATTTTGCAAAGCAAAGAAAGAAGAACAATGGTGTACTTACTTGTTTCTTGGATTAGGAAGCAATGAAATCAAGTTAACAAGCCAAAAAATTGAATTTGGGAGAGATTTGGGCATTTTTTGGATACTCTGGCTTCTGCGCAGCGTAGTTAGGTTGAGTGCAGCGTAGTGTATCTGTGCACAACACGAGGCCTCTAAGTTCATCGCCTTGTATTTATGCTCAATGCCTTCTTCCAAACCACTTTTGGAGGCCTTAAACAACTCCAAATCGAGAAATTGATAGCTCATTGGAAATCTCTTGAAATCTTCTATAAGATGGACTCCTCAAGCATGTAATTTGGACACTCCATCAGGGAGAAAAATTGATTTTCCCAAGGTCACTCCAAAAACCCAGTGTGTCTCTGACAAAAGCACAATGCCAATTTGCAGAGCACTTTTTGATGCCTTCCACTAATCCAAATTACGATCTTAAGGTACCATTGGAAATATTAGAATGTTTGCTACACAATAGAGTCTTTAAGCACTGCCAACACCTGCTCCAAACCCCTGAAAAATTGTCTTGAAGTCAAGCTTTCTAGAAGTGCACCAACTCTCCTGTAGCAAGTGTAGTCTGGGCATTTATTTTAAATAATAAATCTTGTGCATAAAATGAAGGAGGTTTTTGTTTGTTGGACTATAATGGATGAAAAACTCTTTCACTTTTGTAAAATTCTTATCCATTTGGTCAGAAACGTATTTTGAAGCAAACATGTCCCTATGAGAAATGAAGAGATGAGGTAGTGTACTGCAACATTGCCTTATTTGAAATAAATAATTACCTTTACCTTTATTTTTCTTTCCCTAAGCTGCTAACTCCATTTACCCACTGAATCACATGATGGACATGTTTTTTTTTTACGTATGGTATCATGATTACACATGGAGTGAAACCCTAGACCATGACCTACAATGAGGAATTTAACCATTTCATGACCCAATACACTTAAATGAAGATATGATACCTCAAAGAAGATAATGACCATGATGAGTGATGAAGACCATGAGTAAGTGAAGGGAGAAACAATTACCTAGACATCAATAGCTAGTGACCAAATTTTTATTTAAAGATTCAATGAAATGACAAAAATTTGACTTGACACCCTAACAACACCTTGTAAGAGAATATTTGATTAGGTGACAAGCTGAACTAACTGACATTAATATTGGCTCCAACTGGGGATGGAAGCTCCTTGGAGGTGTCAAGAACACTATAGACTGAGTAGCCTTATCCATTGGGCATGGATTCAAAATGAAAATACTCAACTCAAACAGAATTTTCATTGACTAACTGACTGAATGGACTATAAAAAGAAAAATTTACTAACTAAACTTACTTATGGCAGAAAACCATCTGGATCTTAGGGCCTAAACCTCGGGCTTCAAATCTTGATGATAACAACCCACCTGCTGAAGATATATATACAATCATGTGTAATGATCCCTCTAGTGTAACCAATCCAACAAATGGCTACTTATTTTATTTCTGCTTGTACTTTCCTTGAGTAGGTAGAACAAACAAAAGCTAGGGAACTCCGAGTGTCCACTGAACATGTGTTTATGATCCATAAATACAAGAAAATTCACCCTCCCAAATGGCTGCAACAAATTGGCAATAGGGTCTATAATAATCTAGAACATTAGCATATCTTGAAAGTCAGAAGAAATCCAAGCACACTCTTCGTTTTCTGAATCTAGAGGAAGATCATCATGTGCAAGTGGCTCTAAAACAACCTATTCTTTATCACTACTCTCCTCTTCATAATTTGTTTGTAATGTTTGATGATTATTCTCTACCATAATTACATTGTCCGAAACCTTCACACACGCCAATTTAAAATTATTATTTACATGAATCTTCCCTTGAAATAGTGCTTTGGAAAATGCATGAGCTAGAGAGACATATGAGTGGTGAATGTCTAGATATTCTTGTTCATACAGTTCATCAGAAACCTCATCTTGGTCTTGACAAACCTGATATTGAAATAAAACCTCATAGAAAGAACAATCTGAAAGAACAAGTGAATGACTATCTTCATACCTCTCATCCAAAAGACAGGGTTTTGGATGCTCATGGAAAACTTTAAATGCAGGAACCACTTCAAGTATTTTTGATTCCTCATGTGCTTCAACAGGAAGAATATCAATTTGGCTGCCACAAGAATCAAGGGAAACAACTTCTTGTTCACTATTTCCTTGCAAAAGTAGATGATCATTGTCATTAGATGGTCCACTGTTTAAGTTTTCTGTACATGCAATTTCAGAATTCTGACTTGGACCAATTTCTTCTTGACTGTTAGGACACAAATCTATTTCATCTTCAAGCAAAGGAGTTGATGTGTGTTGTGAATGATCCTTTGTATCAAAGAAGCTAATCTCTCTTATTTTCTGTTGGGAATAATATTCATAAAGGGCCTCTATGATCTCATAATCTAGACATTCTTCATCACCAAAATCTTCTTCAAGGTATTGAATGAAGTTTTCACATGATTCACAACAATCTTCAAACAACAAGAATGAATGATGAAATTTTCCATAAAACTCAAATAATGTTGTGTGGAATTCTATAAGAGAGAATAAGCTACATGGCTTCAATCCTTCATACCATGATCTTGCTTTTCCTTCTAGGGTAGACATAAGCATTTTCATCAAACAATCCTCATGAAACTTAATCCCGAGCTTATGTATATGCCAATGAAATTTGATTAGATGCAGAATAGCCTCATCCTCGTTTCCATCTATGAATTTGGGAAAATTAGTTGCCAATCTATGCAAGGAATTCGATTCGTAAAACCAAGAATATGAGCTTGATTCATAGGTGCATACCTTTGATTAGTTAAATCCATCTTGAAAATAGTTAAGCCACCAAGAAGTTCTTGAAACTACTGGTTTTTGAATGGTGGAGTCACGATGACAATTCTAATTCTTTGGATTCTTTGACACTAGAGTCATTAGGTGAAAGGTGCATGACCTTTCTTGTGTCTAATCATTGTTCACCATCAACAATCAAATCTGGTCTTTGTCATTCTTTCCCAGGGAAGATATATCACTTGTTTCCTCGTGAATGATGCCAAAAATGTTAGTCCCGTACAATTTCCTAGGCTGAAAAGGAGATCGAGAAGGGTAACCTCAAACCACTTCAGCTCAGTAGCTATCCCTACTAAGAAAGAGAGGGATCTCTCAAAGTATTTTATCAGTGAAATGAATTTAAAGAAAGTAAGTTTTAGGCTAGATATGTATTATTGTTTGTGTGTCGGTGAAATTTAGAATTTAGGGTTTGCTGGACTAGGGTTTGGAGCCACAGATAGGTCTAGGTTGTAGGAGTGCAAAAGAAAATATGATAAGGATCTAGATACTAGAAGACCATGGTGTATTTGTAATATTGTGAATGTACTATAGAAGAGAGAGTGTAGAAGAAACTAATGAGCATAAGTAAACATGATTTCTTTAGCTTAGGAAGACATAAACATAACTATGAAAACCAGATAAACAGAGCTTGTGAACAATAATTTTGTGTATTTCATTGCAAGGAATCCATAGAAAGAAGAGATATCATGTCGATAAAGATTTTTTAACCATTAGAAAACAAATAAACTGAAGAACAAACACCATGAACTCACTGGGCTAGTCTTAAAAATAGCTGCAACTATCTCTGTATTAGCTGAAAAGATGATTACATGCAAGCCTCCTCCACAAAAAGTCCAGCCCCTCTCTCTGAAATAGAAATGATACATATAGACTCTCTTATACTACTTTCTCACCTTCAAGAGTTGAATTCCTTGGTGGAGGAACTGACTCCAAGATTTTCTCAACCAACAGGTGAGAGTGAGAAGGTGAAACTCAAACACTTTTTGGAGAGTTTGTTTAGGAGTTTGCTTCCTTTATGAGGCCTAATAAACATCCAAAACAAACTATGATGTAAATTTATTCATGCCTACATCACCTAGCCTTGAAACTAGTGTTATTACATAAATAGGTTTGACTTTGAATAAGTCAAACTGGAGACTAGAAATTTTACATAGTGAAATTTTTAAATTAAAACACAGAAAAGTGCAAAAGCACAATGCTAACTTTGAGCTAATTTTCAGGTGCCTTCCAGAGGTCCAAATGCAAGTATGAGAGAATGGTCAATTGGCCCTTCAGGTCTAGTTTCTAGAAAAATTTGAATTTGTGAATTTGACCCATGGGAATACCTTCCAAAATCCATTCTCCAAAGGTCGCTCTAGGTGTGGAACACTTGTCAAGAAAGGGTCCATAATGCTAGTGTTTTGCCAATTTTTTGCACTTTTCTCCCAAACTGAGCCACTTCTGTAAAACATGAGAAAATGGGTTTTTAGAGGATGGAAAGAGATTTCCAAAAATATAAATTTTTCCTGAAATAGATGTCTGAGGAAAAAGCACAGCACCAAGGTGCTATGCTTTTGGAGCTACTGATTTTCAAAATTTAACTCCAAAAGTCACAAAAAACCAAAAGTGCTCAGAATTTGCTCAAAATTGGCTAGGAGATATAAAATTATGTATGTTAAACCTTCATAGATGCTTCACCTGTTTGAGATAATACTCATTGTTTTGATTGACCTCAAGAGCAATTCTGTCCTCTAGGTCTATGTCTTCATTCAACAGGATGTGTTCTTCCTCTTCTTGTAAAGTCTTCTTTAGGCCCTTTGTTCTTGGCCTTTTCCTCTTACCTTTCCCTTTTTCTCCTTCAACCTCACTTGAGTCTATGATTTCTTTTCCCTTGCCAGCCTGCTGCAATAACTTGGTTTGCTATTTTTCAATGATCAATTGCTTTGCTTTGAGCTGACTATTCTCCTGTTCAAGGAAAGAAATGATGTGCCTTGTTATTGCCATGTTAAGTGTGAGTTACTTGATATGATAGTCTCTATCTCTGATCATCTGCTTCATGCTTAAAGTTTCATTCTCTGCCTCTAATTCAACCAACTCAAATTCATGCTCAACCATTTCCTTATCCTGTGCTGTTGATCCCTTTTTTGTTGATGCAGAAGGCTTGCCCCCTTTCTCACCATGAGAAGCAAACACAAGCCTCTTTCCTCTCTTGTACATCTTAGTCACCTTAGGTGTAGGTGCCTTGGGAACCTCCTCTAATTTTTTTGATAACCCTACTTCCATAGGTTGTGTGATGTGTCTTGGTGAAGTAATCTCATTTCATTTTTGAAACCCTAGATGATAGGAAAGGGGGAAAAATAGTGAGGGACGAGTGAAAAATTAAATGATGGGTAGGTGGAGTGGAAAAAATGGCAAGGGAAATTCTAGGAGGTGGATATGGAGAGTGAAAAATTGATGAAAATTAATGGAAGAGAAAGGAAGGAACAATGTGCTTGTGAAAGTGCCCAAAACCCATAGGAACATAGAAATTTCACTTGTAGAACAAACCGATATATGCAATGTCCTAAAGCATAATACTTATTCTACTTCTACAAAACATTAAGCAGAAGCATAATCAAATTCATGAGTAACATCAAGTAGAAACATGCATAACTAATCAAGATAAATAATCACACATAACACAAGATATATCCAGGGGAAAGCACCCGCATAAAACCCCAACCATGTATTATCAATCAAATGGAAATCCTCTTCACAATACAAAAAGAATTAGCTCTCAAGCTATTTAGTTTTCAATGAACTATGAAGATATGAAGATATGTCTCATGAACCATCCAAGCCCTGTATATAAAGGCATTACCTATGTTCCAATCCCTATTTCCTTGCGCAGTTTTCTTAAGAAATAATATCAAAATCATATGCATTTAATTCCAAACATACCAAGTTAACCAATGGTCCAACTACGCAATCCTTGAGGACACTAGTTCCTCAACCATGCAAAAACTAATTACTAGAAATATTCAAGCATCTAATAGTACATTGTCCCACATCTGATCTCAACTGGATCTCTGACAAAACTGACATGCAATAGTTATCCATGAGTGAATTCTTAGCTATCTAAAATAATAGTTGTCACATGCATGCAAGCATTAACAAAATATATTTTATTATTTTAACAACTTGTTAAAATAATCTAATTGGACTTGACTAGTAAGAACTAAGTCAACTGATTCTCTCATTATAGAGCTCATACTTATTCCCTCAACTAGTGGAGAAAACTAAGGATAAATTCCTCAATCAATGGGACAACTCATATGCATGCTCACAAAGACTTCAAATTCAAATTTCCTTAACTAATTAACTCAACTGAATTAATTAATTAATATTTCCAACTATTGTTAAGACCAAAATTAATTTTACTTCCTATAGATAGACTAGGGACTACTATAAATAGGAAGGGACCCAAAAATGCTATTTTTAGAACTTTCTATTTTTATTAGTTTCACCTCTCACCCAATGTGGCTAATGACCTCACTCTCCAAACTGCTATTTATAGACATGCTATTTTTAGCAGGTCTATTTTTAGCACATTCTAAATTTAGCATTTCTTGTTGCACATTTTTCAACACTCCCTCTCAACAAGAAAGGCTTTCTCTTGAACCCGATCTTGTAAATCTGGAATGTTCTGCATGCAACACATCTACCCAGTCCACTTTCTCCAACAACACTTGGAACAAAAACACTCCCAACTAACCACTCTATTGGGCTAAGAACATACTCAGATGCTGAAGCTCTACCTGCTGCTCACAAGTGCTCCCTCTCTGACATCTACGCTACTGCAACATCTCCATGCATCTCGCACCATTACTCACCTCTCTGTGCCACCTAGCACTGTGCAAAACACTTGTGCCTCTCGCATTGCTGCAGCCTGCTAGCTACGCACTGTCACTCTCTCTGCCACTCCATTTGCATCTGTCTCCACCCAATCAGTCAATTCCTACTACTCCACATCGGGGCTCCTGTAGCAAGGTCTCATCCAAGAGGTTGGGTACCTCAATGATCCTACCCCTCCTCCTTGGGATGATCACTCTATATCGCCCAACCTTCTACCTAGAGGTATGGCTGCATGTGATCCTTCATCCCACCTGGCTCAAAGTTTCCCCTACTAGAGCTCTCTACATAAGTAGATGTCTCTACTCAATCCCGACTCAACTTCCCCTATTGTGGCTGCTCCACAACCTCTTGAAGCTACTGCACCAATGGTGGCTCCTCCACAATCGTCTGAGACTTCTTCTAGCTCTGCATGTTGAGAGGTAATATACCCTCCCCCTCAACCACCAAGTCTCCATCAGTTTCCTTGCTGGTTAAGGCTTTTCATGCATCTTGAACATATGGAACCAATTTGCTTCACCTGTCTAGTGATGATGTGTCTAAGGAAAACCTTTCCCTTACTAAAGACTACATCATAACCTATGTCTTCCAGCATTGCGATCAACACCAAGTTTCTCTTTAGTCCTGGTACATACTTGAAATCAGTCAAGGTAAGGCGAGATCCATGCTCCCTCTGAAAAATAATTGTGCCTACACCTGAGGCACTATATTTCTCATCATTACCCATTGCTATGATTATCTGGAGATCTTTCTCCTCCAAAGTACTGAACAAACTCTTGTCGCCAGTCATGTGGAAAGAAGCTCCATTATCAAGAAACCAACCACTTCCCACCATGGATGAAACCATGCATGCAAAGAGTGTGAAATCCAACTCAAACTGTGAACCAAATGCCTCACCTTCAGATCCTTCCTCGGATCCCTTCTTGGATTTCCTCTGTGGACAATTTGAAGCATAATGGCCCACCTCATGACAATGAAATCATTGCACTTTCGATTTTTTGACCTTCTTCCTATCATTGGAAGAACTAGATTCAGAAAGAGAAACCTTCTCCTTCCCCTTCTTCACCTTACTCACTAAGGCATAGTTCTCCTCATCATGCATGGATGAAGAACTGTCTTTGGTGCCTCATCTGATCTCCTCCTGCATCAAATGCAACCATAGTTGTTCCCAATCTGGCAGTTTCTCCCTTCCATTCACCGAGTCTTGGTAGCTATGCTAGCTCTTAGGAAGGCCAAGGAGTGCTAGACTCACCATATCCTCATCCAATGTCATGACCCCTACACTTGCAAGCTCATCCCTACATGTGATGAGCTTGGTCAGATACATAGAGACCGTCTCATCCCTTTCACACTTGATCTTTCGAAGTTTGTCCTTCAGTACCAGTTTCCTTTGATCACTACTATTCTAATATAAATCTTTCAATGTTTTCCACATTGCATACAGAGTCTCCTTCCCATGGAGGCTCGAGACAACGTG
The DNA here is from genome assembly GCA_000404065.3 of Pinus taeda. Lineage (NCBI taxonomy): Eukaryota > Viridiplantae > Streptophyta > Pinopsida > Pinales > Pinaceae > Pinus > Pinus taeda. Next base: position 9,070 of record APFE031344197.1, on the reverse strand, counting down.
ATCTCACACTCCCTCGAAGAGAATTCTCCTAGCTCTAGCCACACACTTCCTCCATTCCACCTGCTTAGTCTTGTCAGTAGGCTTAGGGATTTCTTGATCAATGAAATCCTTAAGGCCATTATCTTCCAAAACTACCTCCATGTAATCCTTTCAAGCTATATAGTTTGAGCTACCATCAAGGGCATACTCAAGCCTCAAACCATAGAATGCCATCGATGAAATAGATGTGATAAGAACTTGAGATCTATATCCCAAATAATAAACTTCAAATTTCTCCAGCTAGTATATTGTTCTTGCTTGATCACCTGTGCTTTGATACCATGTAAAAATTTCACCTGTAGAACAAACTGATATATGCAATATCCTAAAGCATAATACTTGTTCTACTTCTACAAAAAATTAAGAGGAAGCATAATCGAATTCATGAGCAACATCAAGTAGAAACATGCATAGCTGATCAAGAGAAATAATCACACATAACACAAGATATATCTAGGGGAAAGCACCAACATAAAACCCCAACCATGCATTATCAATCAAGTGGAAATCCTCTTCACAATACAAAAAGAATTAGCTCTCAAGCTATTTAGTTCTCAATGAACTATGAAGATATGAAGATATGTCTCATGAGCCAACCAGGCCCTGTATATAAAGGAATTACCTATGGTCCAATCCCTATTTCCTTGTGCAGTTTGCTTAGGAAATAATAGCAAAAGCATATGCAATTAATTCCAAACATACCAAATTAACCAATGGTCCAACTACGCAATCCTTGAGGACACTAGTTCCTCAACCATGCAAAAACTACTTACTAGAAATAGTCAAGCATCTTATAGTACATTGTCCCACATCTGATCTCAACTAGGTCTCTGACAGAACTGACATGCAACAGTTATCCATGAGTGAATTCTCAGTTATCTAAAATAATAGTTGTCACATGCATTGCAAGCATTAACAAAACTATATTTTATTATTTTAACAACTTGTTAAAATAATCTAACTGGACTTGACTAGTTAGAACTAAGTCAACTGATTCTCTCATTATAGAACTCATACTTATTCGCTCAATCAGTGGAGGAAATTAAGGATAAATTCCTCAATCGGTGGGACAACTCATGTGCATGCTCACAAAGGCTTCAAATTTGAATTTCCTTAACTAATTAACTCAACTAAATTAATTAATTAACATTTCCAACTATTGTTAAGACCAAAATTAATTACACTTCCAATAGATATACTAGGGATTGCTATAAATAGGAAGGGACCCAGAAATGCTATTTTTAGAACTTTCTATTTTTAGAAATTTCACCTCTCACCCAATGTGGCCAATGACCTCACTAGCCAAACTGCTATTTTTAGACATGCTGTTTTTATACATGCTATTTTTAGCAGGTCTATTTTTAGCACATTCTAAATTTAGCATTTCTTGTTGCACATTTTTCAACAAGGAATGAACTAGGGTTTCACTTTTAGTGAGGTAAATTTATGTTCTTAGGTTGATTCAGTGGTTTATATAGCATATAAGACATGTATAAAAGTGTAGGATAAGATTTTACATGTTTAAAATGAAGAAAATCAAATGGCCATCATCCACCCTAACATCTTTCATGAGAATTTCACTATAAACTCTAATTTAATAAATCTTTAGCTTGAATAGATTTTACAAAGTAAAGAAGGAAGAATAATGGTGTACTTACTTGTTTCTTCTCTTAGTGAGCAATGAAATTAGGTTAACAAGCCAAAAAATTGAATTTGGGAGAGGTTTGGGCATTTTCTGGATACTCTGGCCCATGTGCACCACAGTTAGGTTGAGTGTCGTGTATCTGTGTGCAGCAGCAGGCCTCCAAGCGCAATGCCTTGTCTCTGTGCATAGTGCATTCTTTCAAACCACTTTTGGAGGCCTTAAACTACTCCAAATTGATAAACTGGTAGTTCATTGGAAATTTGTTGAAGTCTACTATAACATGGACTCCTCAAGCATGTAATTTGGACACTCCATCAGGGAGAAAATTTGATTTTCCCAAGGTCACTCCAAAAACCTAGGGTGTCTCTGACAAAAGTGTAGCACCAACTTGCAGAGCACTTTTGGATGCCTTCCAGTAATTCAAATCATGATTTGAATGCACCATTGGAAATATTAGGATGTTTGCTACACAATAGAGTCCTTAAGCACTACCAACACCTACTCCAAACCCTTGAGAAAATGTCTTGAAGTTAAGCTTTGCAGAAGTGTAGCAACTCTCCCGTAGCAAGTTTAGTTTGGGATTTTCTTTTAAATAATAATGCTTGTGCATGAAATTAAGGAGGTTTTTTTTTTTGGACTATAATGGACAAAAACCTCTTTCAATTTTGTAAAATTATTCTCCATTTGGTCAGAAACATATTTTGAAGCAAACACGTCCCTATGAGAAATGATGAGATGAGGTAGTGTACTGCAACATTGCCTTATTTGAAATAAATCATTACCTTTAGCTTTTATTTTATTTCCCTAAGCTACTAACTCCCTTTACCCACCAAATCACATGATGTACATGTTTTTGCTTTGATGTGTGGTATCATGATGACACATGGAGTGAAACCCTAGACCATGACCTACAATGAGGAATTTAACCATTTCATGACCTAAGACACTTAAATGAAGATATGATACCTCGAAGAAGACAATGACCATGAAGAGTGATGAAGACCATGAGTAAGTTAAGGGAGCAGTAATGACCTAGACATGAATAGCCAGTGACCAAATTTTTGTTTGAAGATTCATTGAAATGACAAAAAATTGACTTGACACCCTAATAACACCTTGTAAGACAATATTTGATCACTGGTGACAGGCTGAACTGACTGACACTAACAGGTCTAGGATAATTCAACATTTTCTGGAAGGAAACACTCAAAAATTTAGGCTCTCTAAGGGAATGCCAATTTTTTATATAATTCCATTAAAACATCAATAGAAAAAGGATGATGGGTGGCCTGATATTCAATTTGCAGGGCCTAGAAAATACTTTCAGGGGAAATGGTGAAAAGGACTTCATTGTTATGAGAAATGACTACCCTTTGACTTGGAAAATATTGGAGATGGCACCAGACAAAGGAATCAGGGAAAAAGTGAGTTTGGGGGAAGACAAAATGAGGGAGAAAGGATTCCCAAACACTTAAGTCATCACTTTTGTCCATGATATTTTTTCCTTGCCCAGTTATGGAGCTCTTACACGTCAAATTCGAAGCGGTTCTTGGCAATATTATAGTAGGTGTCTATCAGGGGCAATTTGTCAAAGTGAGGGACTAGGGGAATGAGGGGATTTGACTTTGTGGCCTTTCCCTTTCATTTAAGGTTTGACATCATGAAAATGAAAAAGGGTAGAGGAAGAACAATGTTGGAGAAAAGTATGATAGAGAAAGGGTCAAAGAACCAGGTTACTAGTGAAAAAATGTTGATTGTGCATAGGGAAGGCTATTATAGATGACTGGAAGCTGATGGAAATTTTTTCTTCATCTGCAGGATTAGTGTTATGCTGAAAGGGACGAATGAAGGCCTCAACGGATTTTTATAACAGGTTGAATTGGTTGTATAACAAAAATATTTACATTTGTGGAGGGGGAAGGATTTATTTGCAAAATGGATAGACCACGGGAATTAATAACATAATGTCCATTTGTTATTTCGCGACATTTTGTTTAACATTCAACAGGTATATGATGTGGAGGGGGATGACATGGTAGAACAGATGGCGTCAATGGAGTGGCGAGGGTTAACAGGTATGTGGCGGGAGATGAGTGGTGAAGGGGGAGACACATGGTGGTAGAGGAGTGGCGAAGGGAGAAGCTGTTGGCGGGAGACGAAGGAGGTATTCTGAGGGAATTAGGCGGGTGGTTGCAAAAAGTAAGTGGTATCAAGAGGGGACCCCCTAAAGTTCCCCAGACACTGCCATGTTAGCACATGGGGTTTTGGCAGAAACATATTTTCACCCCCCCCAAGCCCATCTTAACTTTTGAGAGTGCAGGAGGAAAAAACTCCACTCCGCTGTAGATCAGGGCAGAGTCGATCATGACTATTAATTCTAGCGCGACTTTTATTCACATATGTGACAAAAGAATTTTGTCATTTTATTATGTAGCATAACACATAAAAAGAAAATAAACAATAAAATCCATGGTTTAAAACCTTATAATTTGACATTTTTTGGAATTTTGGAAGTGAAATTTTGATTGGCTCGCTATAGGGGCCCACTTTTTATTTTTTTATTTTTTTGTTTTTTTCTCTTTTTTTTTCACATATATATCATTTTTTGTATATCCCATATTTTATGTTTTCCTTCTCTTTCTCTTTTTCTCTTTTTTGTTTTTGAAGTTTTGAAAATAATCTGCAGAATAAAATCACTATTTACAACATTTCACAGGAGAAAATCAACAGATAATCATCAATTGATCCTATAAATTATATGACCCTAACTCCTTTAGTAGTAGTCTAACAACTAGAAGGAGGTCCTAAGTTAGTAAAAGGGATAGTCAAGAAGGATGCTCAAAAAATAAAGCCCCTGTATTTACTGGTACAAATTATGCCTTCTGGAAAGTGAGAATGAAGGCATATTTAATGTTTATAGGAGTAGAAATCTTGGTTGTTGTGATGATAGGGTATGAAGAACGAAAGGAAAAAACTAGTGACAAATATGCCAAAACTGAATTTTATAGCTAATGAAAAAGCTATGAATTCACTTTTGAGTGGTCTATGTGAATCTGAATTTATCAAAATAATTTGTTATGAGATAGCCAAACATATCTGGGTTAAAATATAGAATACTCATGAAGGATATAAAATGGTAAAGATGACCAAATTACAAGTGTATAAAACATAGTTTGAGACCTTAAAAATGAATGAAGATGAGGATATAGCCAAATTATTTTTAAGAATTGATGAAGTCATAAATATCATGATGGGTCTAGGAGAAACAATCAAAGAAAGTGTAATAGTTCAGAAAATATTGAGGTCATTGCCTTCTAGATTCAATCCTAAGGTTTTAACTATAGAAGAGACAACAAAATTTGAGACTTTGAATAGGGATGAACTACTTGGCTCTTTGAAAACATATGAGATGAGAATTCCGAAAGGGAATGCAATCACTAGAGAGGCAACTTACAAGGCAAACAAGTCCACAGAGGAAAAGGAATGTTCATGCTCAAGTTCTAATGAAGAAGAAGCAAAATTTGTAAGAAGGTTTAAGAAATACACAGGTAAGTACAAAAAGTGTTTTAATTGTGGAAGAGTGGGGAATTATGCTTTAAAATGTTCTTATAAGAAAGAAGAAAATCAGTGTAAACAGAAAGAGAAGAATGAGCCTAATAAAATGTAGAAAGAGAGAAAATTTAAAAGAAAAGGTTTCTATGCTCAAGAAGATAAGAGTGTATCTGAAAGCTCTAATGAATCCTCTAGTGAATATGGAACCGGTGAATTCATGTTGATGGACTTGTAAGAACTTGAAAAGGATTGTCAGGAATATGAAGAGGAAGAGGAAGGTGAGGTATACATTAAGGGGGAGTTCATCAGTGCTATAGATGAAATAGAAAGGCTTAAAAAAAAGAATAGAAAGAAGAAAGATATCTTATTTAAATATGTAAAATATGTAGGAATTTACAGGGTAAGTTCCTCAGACATAACACCAAAAGGACACCGCTCATAAACAGATCACAGATCAATACACCAGTATTTTGACGTGGTTAAAACCCTCAAAGAGGGAAACAGTCCACGCTATAGCAACGCGCACTTGGCATTTTATTAATAAATATGAAAAATTTACATAAGCTTCTCTCATGAATGGGTTAACCTACAAATGATCCTCCATGCACTTTAAATAGAATTCATGGACCAATCGGGTGTTAAGCCATGGATCAAGTGTTGGTAATACCGAGGAGAGAATGAATCGTCAGATCACTACATATCGTGACCGTCAGATTGTAAGTTACAAATATACATAGTAGAGAAACACACTTTACCTAACTCTATACTAGACCAAGTTATACTTAACTATTCCTATGTGTTGGAATATCCTAACATCCCCCCTTAAGAACAACTTGGGATAGGATTGAAGGATTTACAAATATGACACAATAGGGGAAGGAAGGAGGCACTAGAGCCTATCCCCCCTTAGTGACAACTTCCTGAACTCCAACTATAAATCGAAGTTTAGTAAACTTCGCCTCTGTGAGAACCTTTGTAAAGATGTCTGCAACTTGATCATCTATTGAACAATATTGCACTTCAAGAACATGGTCATGAATGAGCTTTCTGATGAAGTGGATGTGTAGTTCAATGTGTTTGCTATGCTGATGCTGGACTGGATCTTTGCATAGTTGAATGGCACTTTGATTATCACACCAAAGGGTAGTCGGATGTTACTGCTGAAAGCCAAACTCTGATAGAATTTGTCGAAGCCACAAGGATTCCTTACTAGCTTCTACGACACTACGATACTCTACTTCTGCTGAAGAAAGAGAAATGGCACCTTGTTTCTTGCAAGCCCATGTAATAGGTCCTGAACCAAGAGTGAACACATAACCGGCAATAGACTTCCGATCATTAGGGTCGCCAGCCCAATCGGAATCAGTGAAACCAACCAATAGAGGAGATGCTTCGGCACTGTAATGAATGCCAAACTGAATTGTACCTCGAACATAACGAAGTATTCTTTTAGCTGCTTTCTAATGACTTTCACGTGGGGTTTGCATAAACCGAGCAATAAGACCAACAGCAAAGGAAAGATCAGGACGAGTATGGGTTAGATACAAAAGTTTTCCTACAAGTTGACGGTATAAGGTAGCATCAACTTCAGGGGAAGTACAAGTGACTGAAAGTTTGACTCCAGCCTGAAAGGGAGAAGGAGCTGGCTTACAATCTTCCATGTGAAAATGGCGTAGAAGATCACAGGCATACTTGGATTGGGAGAGGGAAATACCTTCCTTGGATTGCAAGACTTGAAGACCGAGAAAATAATGTAAGTGTCCTAAGTCTGTCATTTCAAACTTCTTTTTAAGGCTGGACTTCACATGGTTGATAAGGTTGGGATCACTACCAGTGAGGATAAGATCATCAACATAAAGAACAAGAATGATAAGAGACTTGCCCACTTTCTTGGTGTAGACAGTATTGTCAGAATGACACCTAGAAAAGCCAGATTCTAAAAGAAAGCTATCCATTTTGGCATACCAAGCCCGAGGAGCTTGCTTGAGACCATCAAGGGATTTCTTAAGCCGACATAAAAGACTAGAGTCTATTTCTATAAAGCCAATAGGTTGTTCCATATAGATTTATTCATGCAAGTCCCCATGCAAGAAGGCAGATTTAACATCCATCTGATGGACTTCCCATTTGAAAGAGACAGCAAGGGAAAGAACAAGGCAGACAGAGTTCATTTTGGCAACAGGGGAGAAGGTTTCAGTATAGTCAATGCCTTCAACTTGTGAAAAACTCTTAGCAACAAGACGAGCTTTATGTTTATCAACTTTCCCATCTGGTCCATACTTTGTTCTGTAAACCCATTGACATCTAACAAGTTTGCGTCCCTTTGGTAGAGGAACAATATCCCATGTATCATTTGCCAATAATGAACGATATTCTTCATTCATAGCTGCATCCCAATCTGGATGGCCTGAAGCTTCTGCAAAGGTGTCAGGAGCATAATTTGTTGAGACTTGAGCCAGTAAAGAAGAGGCTCTTTCGAACTGAGAACGTGTACGGTGTTGATCTGTAGGATCACCAACAAGATCACCTGTTGCATCCTGAGTAGCACGGACCCATTTTGGAAGTGAAGGAGCTGAAGGAGGATCTTGAGAAGGTGGGGGAGGATTGTCATCCTCACTTTTCATCATCTGAAGTAGAAATATGTTCAAAAGTAGAAGAGATAGAGAGAGGTGGTACATGCGTCGAACTAGGCTCGTAGGCCGATTTATTTTCATCAAACTTTACATCTCTTCTAATGATAACATTTTTGGAGTTAAATGGAATAAGTCTATATCCTTTGACATCTTCAGAATATCCAACAAAAATACATTTTTCACTCTTAGGTTCAAAGCTTTATGTTTTCTTCTCATCTGG
>APFE031344184.1:18375-36079 GCA_000404065.3 Pinus taeda | reverse complement strand
CCATTTGGTAGGGTTGCCATTTCTTAAGTGCATGTAGTATTGCCAACATTTCCTTCTCATAAATAGCTTTATGTAAATACTTTCCCTTGATTGGATGACTTTCGAAAGAAATGGGTCTTTCATATTGCATTAAAACAACACCAATTCCATTTCCGAAAGCCTCACATTCCACAATAAAGGTTTTTGTGAAGTCTGGTGTAGCTAAGACCGGTGCTTGGCGCATTGTCTGTTTAAGATATTCGAAGGCCTTTGTTGCTTCTGGAGTCCATGAAAATGCATCTTTCTTCAACAATGTTGTTAGTGGTGCTGCTATTTTCCCGTAATTCTTAACAAACTTGCGATAATACCCTGTCAACCCGAGAAATCCTCGCAAATGCTTTATGGATGTGGGGATTTCCCATTCCTTAATGGCTTTAATTTTGCTAGGTTCCACTTTAACTCCTTCATGAGATACAATATGACCCAAATATTCCACCTCTTGTACTATAAAGAAACATTTGGATCTTTTTGCATATAATTGTTTCTCCTCCAATAGTTGTAGCACCTTGTCAACGTGTTCAACATGATCCTTCCAAGACTTGCTGTAGATTAGTATATCATCAAAAAATACTAACACAAATTTGTAAGGAAGAGTTTGAAAATGCAATTCATCAAACCTTGAAATGTAGAAGGTGCATTGGTAAGGCCAAAAGGCATGACCAAAAACTCATAGTGACCCTCATGAGTTCTAAATGTTGTTTTCGGAATGTCTTGAGTCTTCATTCTGATTTGATGATATCCTAAACGAAGATCTAACTTGGTGAAGTAAATTGATCCATGCAATTCATCTAATAATTCATCAATGACAGGAATGGGAAACTTATCTTTAATTGTGAGCTTGTTGAGCTCCCTATAATCCGGACACATGTGCCATGATCCATCCTTCTTGTGCACCAATACACTGGAGCAGAGAAAGAACTTTGGCTAGGTTGAATTATACCAGCCTCAAGCATTTTTGCAACCATATGTTCAATTTCACTCTTTTGGGCATAGGGATATTTGTACGACCTGATGTTTCGAAGAACACTTCCTGGAATCAAATGAATAACATGATCATGATCACGAATAGGTGGGAGACCTTTGGGAGTCTCAAATACCTTGGAATGATTATCCAAGACTTTTTGGAGATCTTGAGAAATAGATGATATCGATGTGGAAACATCTAGCAGACATAAATGTGCAATTACACCTCGTTGTTCTTTTTTTAGAAGCTTTGTCATACCGTTAGAGCTTATTATCTTTCCCAGTTTCCCTACAATACCCCTTAATTCAACTTCCTTTCCTTTTGCATAAAATTTCATGAAAGTTAAAAGCTATTGTACCCAAGGATTTTAGCCATTGGATTGCTAATACAACATCAGTGCTTCCCATCGGAATGGAAAGCATTGGGATTTTCAATACATATTCTCCCATGGATAGCTTGATATTATGGCACTTTCCAGAGCAATTTATCATTCCTCCATTTGCAACCATTACTTGACATTCCGGTGTTGGATATAGGAAGCAATTCAATTTTTTTGCTATCTTACAATGAATAAAATTGTGGGTACTTCCTGAATCAATCAACACTATTACCTTTTTGTTCTTGATTTGTCTTTCTATCTTGATGGTTTGAGTGGTAATTCCAGCCAATGCATTACAAGATATGGTCAGATTCATTTCTTCTTTATCTAGGCTTTGTTCCTGGAGTATATCCTCTTCTTTTGACCTTTCTTTCTCCTTTTCTTCTTCCTCTTCACAATCTATTTAGAATAATTTCTTCTCCGCACACTTATGACCTTTAGTGTTTTTGCTATCACAACTGTAACAAAGCCCTTTTGCTCTTTTTTCTTCCAGTTGTTGTGGTGTCAACCTTATAGGTTGTGGAAGGCTAGGGGCAACAACACTTCCATCTTTATAGTTGTGAGTGATATGCTTCCTAGTTGCCATAATTTTGCTTTCCATTTTTCTTGCTAACTTGAATGCCTTCTCTAATGAATCAGGTTCCCAAAGGCGAACATCATGTTGGATATTATCCTTTAAAGTCCCTATGAACACATCAATCCTATGTTCCTCTGTAATATTTTTTACCCTTATGTTCAATTTTTGGAACTCAATGTGCTCCATTATTGACCCCTTTTGTTTGAGATTTATCAATTGGCTAAAAAAAGTGTTGCTTTTTGTATCCTCATAATGTGTTGTCGATTATTCCGTAAAAATTGCCCAAGTGATAATTTGTTTACGAGAGCAAAGCCTTTAATCCCATACAAACTGATTTGGTTCTGAATATAAAGTTGCAATACATACCTTTTGTGCGTTTTGCACATTATTGAGATCAAAAAATTGCTCCATCTGTAATATCCATGTTGCGGGATCCTTGCCATCAAACTTCCTCATATCAATTATTGGAATATGGTGGGTCTTCGATCCAACACTAGAGTCTATGGAATTATGATTAACATTTATTTTGTTCTCATCATGAGTTTCCTTTACTACCCTTTGACCATTAGCGACCATTTCTTGTAGCAACTTATTCAAATTTATCTTTAATTCTTCCATCTTATCATCCATGCCATCCATTTTAGCGTCCACGCCATTCATCTGAGCATCCATGCCATTCATCTTAGCTTCCATGACATCCATCTTAGCTTCTACACCTTTCTTTAAACCATCCATCTTAGCTTCTACATCTTTCTTTAAACCATCCATCTTAGTTTCTGTTACTTTTTATGCAAGTGACATTTGTTGCACTTGGTCCTGTGATTTTGATATATCATGTTGCATTTCTTCCTCTTCTTCATGAGTCATGCTAGAGCTTTCAGGTTGCTTACTAGGTGTTTGCATTTTCTTTCCTCGGGGCATCAATTACCGATAATAATGCTTTAATATGCCCTTTGAATTCCTTCAAACTAATTTTTCAAACCAAGCTTATGCAAAAATTTAAAAAATAACTACGCACCTTTTTTCACTTTGTAGGAGCTTGGTATTGAATTTGATGTATCTCTATAATTTTGGATCATCCAGTTTTGAAATTGCGACCTGTAGTAGTCCTCTGCATCCTCTTTTGAATGTCACTAGTCTGATCCAAATTGGATTCTCCAAGAAAGAGTTATGCACAATCTCCCAAGATGACATGATTATAGAACTTTCCAAAAGAGAGAACTTGTATGAAGTGTCATGTGTCGCTGTTTCAACTTTTGCCACTAAAAAATATATTCAAGAAACTACAACCTATCCTCTTTCTGTACCTTCTTACAAAATTTCAATCTGATGCTCAGAAAGAAAGTTATGACGATTTTTCCCAGGTCACCTGTTCGGAATGTAATTTAGGAGTCTGCAAAAAGACCAACTTTCTTAGATCATATCTCTGCAAATATAGCGCAAAAAGCTCTGAAATTCAGACCCAAGGTTTAGTGCGATTTCATCTCAAATGGGTTTTTTTCGCTTATGAAATCTTGTACAAAAATAGTTATAGCAAAAATGCCATGATGACTTATTTGGAATAGCGAAACCCTAGAATCCAAAGCTTTGATACCAATTCTTATGAAACCAGCTCACAAAAGGATAGAAAAGAGAGATCAACGCCTTAGAATTCAACCTTTTCAAGGGGCAACCTCCTTTACATTACACAAATGAACAATTCTTGAATGATTCAAATGAAAAAACCTCCTTTCTATATATAGGAGTCTAAGGAGTCACAATGTAACCTAGCCGACCTAACAATAATAATATTAAGCCACAAAAATAACAATAGAGGGATTTTATGGGGCACAGTAATAAAACTATGGGGAAAATAGGGGCACAACAATATTAATAAGGGATACAACTACAATAGTAATGGGGTAATCACTAGTATTATAGGGACCTAATAGTCTTTTATTTCCCGTAAACTTTTTTTAACTTGGTATAATAATGTTGAACCTATCAATGATGTCTCATCAATAAGCATAACATGAAATGGTTTGCAATGTTTTGTTAATGTGTCCAATTTTTCACCTTTCAGTGAAAGATATTCCAATTTGTTAAATGGTAGATGGAATGCATAATACAAAATTATACCACCTACATTGAACACTTCCTTCCTTGTATATGTTGTTATGATTCCTTTTAGTTAAGCTAGGTCATATCTTAGTAAGTTGTTGTAAGAGGGAATTAGGGATTGGAATATTTCTATCATATTAAATGTATTTCCAACACATAGACCACTTGTTACAAGTACATACAATGGCTTATGTAGATCTCATTTTTCTTTAGTCACTATTTTTTTAACAATTTTTGCTTGTTGTAGATTAAGCATTTTCATGAGTTCATAGATATTTTTTTATTCTAGTACTTATAGTTGTCTTACAAGTTGGTGAGGTCTCTTAACAATTTATTTCTCATTTCTAATATTTAAAAAAATAAATCTCATTTGACATTGCATTCTTTGTAACATTTTTCGCTATCTATTTCTTCATATGTAGCTACATCTCTTTCAAGCAATTTTCTCTATTTGTGTTATATCTTAGCTGTTATGCTATCAATATCAGTCCATATTGTCATTGTTTCATTTGTGAATTTTCATTGACTGGATTTTATGATTCTTGAAATAATAAATATGCATTTTCCCAACTCGAATATTGTTCCTTAAAATTGTTCTCATCAATACGATATGGGACATACAACGTTAATTCTTCTCTATAATAGTTATCAATGTACATATTTTTCTTATACTTTACGTATATTATAATGTATGGTCTCTTCATGACTTCTCTTTTATCGCCTTGTAATGTATAACACAAAGGCGATTTTGTTAAGAATACATGTTCAATGTTTTATGGTCGTTGCACACAACAGTCAATGATTCGTAAACATGTTGCATTTTCTTAATCATTCTGTTCACACTCTTGCTCTCTTGGTTTATTCAGTAAAAATGTTTGATCATCTATTGCTAGAGTATTAATAAATATACATTTTATTGAACTATTATTAAGTGGCACTAAGAAAACTATATATGCAACCTGCTATGCAAACATTTGTTTTAAGTTCAATAAATATTTTCCAAGTCTTGCAATCATTTCTACTATATCACCATCATTTTTTTACATTCACTTCATTTATGTTTAAACATCGATGTCATTGTTTTATCTAGCTTTGTAATATATGAACTAGAATAAGTTGTTTTAGCATATGAGTAAAGTACAAATTGGGCATTAGTATTTGTACCGTAGATTAATGGAATATGTCAAGTGAAGATATTATTACATATGTCTATTTGTCTTCCTTTCCATACAATTGTTCTTTGTTTAAAAGTACATTGAATTGCATGGATATAATCATATTTCATATACCTATCCTCATAAGAAAACAATCAAATATATATGTTTTATCATTTTCCATGCTTTCTAGTGCATCGAATAAGGTTTTTTCATTCACTTTTGTTTTTGCATTATGGAATTACATAGGCTTGAGAATTTGCGCCTTTAGCATTGATGGAATTGGAAAATTAAATATGCAATGCATCTATTTTCCTTTCCTACAAGTTTTTCTATGATGATGGAGTTGAAAAGTTTTCAAATTTTTAGGTAGTTTAGATGAATCACATCACAAGTATTTTTCAGCGAAACTTTCAATCTCAATGTTTGTACTTGTTGCATAGATATGATCATTTTTATCTATAAAAATCCATGTTCATGTTGGCTTCCTCAATTTTGAAATTTTTTACAAATAAATAGTCAATGACATCAATAAAGTACTTGGATTCATGTAAAATTAATGAAAAATTATCCTACTTCTATAATAGTATATGAAAGTAACAGGGTCATTTTATATCAAGAAATCAATATGAATTTCCTCTACCTTGTTTTCAGTTCATAGTTTTTTCTCTTTATGTATTTATTGAAAATATTTTATTGAAGGCTTGAACATATGTTTAGAAATTGATCCATACTTATGCAAGAGAAAAATGAAATACAAAAATAAACAGAAACACAAATCTACCACAAAAAAATAATTTCAATGAATTAATAACAAATATTGAAAATTGTGTACATGTGAAATGGAAAAAGCTAGCTCACGTGATGGTAGTTCATCTCTAAGAAGAGATGTGATGGATACATGCCTTTGGAAATATGCTAAAAAGAGGATGGTAGGCCTTTCTATTATTTAGAAATAATGTAAAACCCTAAGCATCCAAAAACCTGACCCTAGGAGATGGAGTGCTAAATGTTTGTGGGTCTCGTTGCGGTTAGTTGGTACACCAACCTCCTGGGGTTGTAAATTTGGCATATGATCTCCATTTGGTGCACATGATTCCCCATTTGAAATATATATCTAAGGACTACAACTTTCAACTACAAACCTAAAAAATGGCTCGGTTTTCCCATTTTCGAAAAAATGTCATTTAGGGCCTGAAAGCAGCTTCAAAAGTTCAAGACCCAAAAAGCTACGAAAAATAGTAAATTGTGCTATAATTAAGGAAACTGAAAGAAACAATGATGGGGGTCCAACTGGAATATAAGGTTGGCCACCAATATCTACCTTGATCAGTGTTGCTAAATGAAAAAAAAAAAAAAAAACCATGTGGACCCACCTGTTAGATCATTGCATATAAGTTCTTCCGCAAATGCAAAAAATAGTCTAGTGATGTCTGTATCCATCTAAGATCCATATACATAAAGTTTGATGCAAAAATATGTTTCAAATTTGCCTTTGTTTTAATATATTTCCCTCTTAGTTTGTTTTATTTTAACTTTCCTTTCTTATATGAATCTAAACCCAACCAAATACTTTAATTAAGATAATTCACATTTTTTTGTAAAACAAAATTGTTAAATGATACACAAAATCATGACCTTGATGAAAAGCATCCCATCGAGCAATACCATGATATGTAAAGTTTATCATAACATTGTTTGGTCATTTTTTTCCTCTAAGATAGTGTGGTAAATCTCATCTCTTATGAATATCCATCCAAGAATATGTCCAAAGGCCTATAGCCTTCACTTAGAGCAATGTTTAGTCGATTATTACAAAGACCATAAAAACTATATGAATCGTTGAATCCATGTAATACTGTTTTTCTTAGTGAATCCTTATCATGGCAATCATTATCATCATTGTTGTCTACATCTCTCTTAGATGAAAATTAATATTTTCTTATTATCAAATATTTCTTCGCAGTTTTAGTTTATTCTTACATTCTCTAGTCTCTAAAGTGGATTTTTACACAATGGCGTCAATGCCTTCATCACTTTATAAACACATATTTTCCCAACACCAAATATGCTTTTACATTCTAAATGTATTTTAATCACCACAATCATTGTTCTAGATTCATTTATGTCATGAGGAAGTGAAATGTGAATTTAATATGTGTCATTGCAGGTACATTGATTAGTCCACCAATCAATGTCAACTGTACTTTTCTAAGACATTGTCTAAGTTCTCGTATTTGCAAAATTGGTATTCGTAATGATATTAGTCTTTCTCTCATTCATAAAGTTCTTTCACTATGGAAATCTATCTGTTACTTCTAATTCATTCAGGAATTGCAAATTTGATAATTAGGTCATTGTCTAATGTCTTTTTCTTTCATTTTTCACATATACTTAACTTTCGAGACATTGTTAATTTTTTTTTTATGAAATTTATTTTAAACAAGGTTTGGTTGCATGTTGCACAATCATAAACAATAAAGTATTGTATTTTGGTAAAATACTATTCTTTGGCCATTATTTCAGATGTATTTTGTATTAACTTTCATCACTTCAAATGTCTTCTAATTAGACTTGGTTCTACAACATTATTGTTTCCCATGTATTTTCTTTAGTTGATCGAAAAATCAATGTCATCTCTTATTTACATTGACGTGCTTCATACTAACTTCCATAGTATCTTCATATATGTTAATTTTTTTATAGCTAAAATTTAATGGCTTGCATAGTTTTTTAAGGACACTTGTTTCAAAATTTTCATTGTTTCTTATATGTTTCTTGAGTTGATGAAATGATAGTCACAATCTATGACATTTTAATCTATGTTCATGTTTTCAAACTTACTCGCATTAACCTAGCTATGTTTCTTATTGGCTTCTTTTATATTTTCTCTTCGTTAATTGCTTCACTATGACGTGAAATGTTTTTACCTTGTATTATCTCTACAAGAGGTTCATAATGCAAGTGACCTACACTTGCTCCAAATTGCATAACATGGAATATCATTTCGTTTTTCTCAAATTCACGAAAATCAACTACAATAGCAACAATATCAATAGACCATATGTATCTAGTTTACATTCAATATATATCGTATCCAATCATAAATAAAAAGGCCACCATATACCTTCCCATTTTCATATGGCATTGGTAATTGTATAATGTATCCTTGGAAATCTATTATTCCAAGAAATTGCATAATTGCATATTAATTCATGTATTTTTATATAAAATTTAATGAAAATGAATCATTAGGCATGGTTACATTGCAAAACATTGATGCGATTATGCTTTGTAAATACATAACATCATATTCATTATCTGTCAATTGCAATATTGTTTCAACAACTTTCACAGTAATACTCTTGAATCCAGAAAATATCTTAAACATATGTCTACTCATGGTTTCTTCTATTTGCATCCATCTTTGTTTTGTTTGTTCGTACATTTTTATATTTATTATATTTTCATGATAAATACCTACTGAACATTTTTTCTTGCACAAAAGTGGTTTGAAGTGTCCCACAATTGGATTTTTGTCATGGAACAATATGTTGTAACTTTCTTTCAATAAATATGGATTAAAATGCAAATAAATTTTCATTCTTATCTTTGACCAAAGTCTAGTTATCATAAATTTTAGTCAATTCAATAATGAATGTCTACAAAATAAATATTCCCCCCAAAGTCCTGCTTCTTCTGCAACCATAGAAATTTAAGTCGATTTTCTCATTCATTCTAAGTAAACATATTAGCTATCAATACCATGAATTTTTATCAAGGCATCTATATTCAATTCATGGTCATAAAATAATATCACTTCAATATTTCGTTCATGTAAACAATTTCTGAAATCATATATCATTCTTACATGTAATGTTGTTGACGTTTACCTAATATGCTATAGGGTTTGCATAGAATCAAATAGAAAATATCCTACAACATATGAAACATTATTTAAGAAAAATCGATTATGCTTCCTTAGAATTGCATTTATATGATCTTCTTTTACAGTTAACAAATTCTTCTCCATTGATTCCTTAGAAATCATCTTTCAAACATTTTCTAAATTTGATATGAGTTATTGCCGCATGATAGACAGAACATAAACAATATGCATGGAAACAAACAACACAATATATCTACACACAATAAAGACATAAGATAAAATAAAATACACACTCTAAGAGCATATCCATATCCACATTTATTCTCGTAACACTCTTATGTAGGTACAAGATTTAACATAAAAAAATAAATGAATCAAAACATAACTGATATAGATGTCATAAAAAATGTCCCTATATTTCGGAAAAAAAAATTGTCCATTATTCTTATGCTAATGAGAAAAACAAAAAGTTCTTAGAACAACACTATTAACTATCAATTCCGACAACTTTGTGAAAAAACATTCGTAACGGGCGCCACTTAAGAACTAATCGAATATGCATTGGCATCATGCATGATGAACAAACATCCAATGCAACTACAAACATGTTACTTGTTAAAATTACATCACAAAAGCTTCATAAAACATAGACCTTCTCACTCATGTTTGCATTGAAGAACAAGTATGCACAATAATAAACACAATATTTGTATGTCAAACTTCGACACCTATGTGTGCAATTAGAGAAATTTTAGGTCTAAAATGGGAGTCCTAAGGAATATTATAAAACAATAGTGGAAATAATAAAATAAGATTAGATTAATGTTTGGGTGGAAAAAAAGGAAAAACTACTTTTTCAACTCATATTTTCAACCTATCTCCCTACGATTTTACTCAAATTTCAAGCGGGAGCACTCAATAGATGCAAAATTTATTTTTTCATCCAAGGGATACCCATCTTTGATACTTCAGATGGAACCTACTACACAAAAAATGTGAAATACATGAAAAAACGTGATTGCAATCACATTTTTCATGCATATCTCATTTCTCGTATAGTAGGGCCTATTGAAAGTATGCAACAAGGGTACCCCTTGTATAAAAAATTAAATTCTACATCAAAAAGTCATGTTTAATGGATTTGACCAATAACATATTTATTTGTACTAAAATATGAAATCGATGGAATACGAGAATGAAATCAAAACTTTTAATATACAAAGCATTTCTCTTCTTTCACTTGCCCCCGCATATAGCTTTTTGCCACACCACCCCAATTTTCATGTTTGACCACCCAACTTTGTGTCTACTATTTTAGTGCAATAAAGTGTCCATTCCTCGATCTGCATGCCCTTACTCTAACACACTGATAATAATTATTTAATCCACAAATGCAAAACCACAAATTCACATAGTGCTCGGAAACATTTCGCAAATAATTTACCCGTCAAAGTTTCAATATAAGAAAAAATGAGTTATGTGAAATCAATATACATGGCACATGTGAACTGATTCGATTCCCTAGAAATCACTACGTGCTACTGAATTTCCTCAAAGCATGATACAAAATCCTTGTATTGGAGATAAAATTGCCATCTAGATTTCTTTATCGTCCTAATGCCCTAAATGCAATATTGAAGGCAGATTATAGTTTGCTTCGAATAAGAACTTAGGAAAAATTCAAAGTAACAATAAAGAATATAAGGAAAACCACATGTGAGGATGAATGAATTACTTGATATGGTAATGATAATTGAATTTAAATATGATGTTAATGGAAAACAACATGGGACCATCATTTCAACTCATTGGATATTGAGATGATATGGTCAAAACGGGGACAATGCTAAGAAGAATCTCTAACAATTTGATTGGTAGCACATGTATTGCATCCATTTGAATTGAATTGAAGAATATTTGGCACACGATCCACATAGAGGTGCATTGATATATATCTAGAAGCAATAATTATAAAGACAATGCAATGGTCATCTATGGGAAATACTAATTGCTACAAATATGTGAGAAATATTAAAAACTAACGAAGTGAATAAATCTAGTAGAAGAACCGATACACGACATTTCAGTGTCTATGAGAGTCGAGAAGAGTAGAACGGTCAACCATTCTAACCAGAAGCTCAGCTCAAGAATGGCCTGAGACATGGATAAATCTATGCAATTAATATGAAGAGAAGTTAAAATAATGATAACAAAGAAGAGTGTGTAGTGAGGAAGAACCTACATTATTTGTCGATATAGTATGACGAAGTTATGAAACGGAAGACAATGTCGGGATAGCTAAATATGGTAGAAGCGAAGTAGGAGAATATTTCTATTGATCATGGCCCAACAACGTGAGATGGCTTGGAAAAGAGAAGGTCCCTTCCACTAAGAAGGAAGGTTTTCATGAAAAGTCACAACTATACCAATATCTCAGAGTGCCTAGAATGGGGGTTGTAATGGTGGATTAGTGTTTTCTTCTAATGCATATGAGGCTCACATGATGTGTCCCAATCAAGAACCATCAATTCCATTATAATATGCATATAAGCATATGGTTCATTGTGATAGCATTATAAATATTGTTGCATAAGAAAATGAAGACTTTGATCAATTATACAAGATTTCATCTGTTGTTATTAATTCCATGAAAAAAGTTCATGTTTAATAATGAAAAGCTAGAATGTTTATGAATCCATGCTAATAGAAAAAGGACTGAGAATCTCGAAACATGCTACAGTTTTATGTTATAGGCCTATTCAATGTCATTTTTTTTCAAATATTTCATATTATACAAACTTTGATTTGTAGCACAAAACCCTTTAGCATGTTTTTTTGATATTATATATATATATCCTAGTTAATGATTAATAGTGAATTAATATTTCTTATTTGAAATAAAATAGTAATAAATATTCTATCTGGAAATGTGATGTCACAATTACACAAAGTATTTGGAAACCTTGAATACTAAGATACTACTCTTTTCTCCTCTGAGACTTAGTAACCTTATAATGATTACCACTTACATTAGCAACTAAAGTTTATGTTCCTAGCTGAATTAATTTCGTGTATTCTTGCTTTTAGTACAAACATTACAATTCCTTGCAATTTGAAAAATAGATAACATCTTTATCAATTATTGACCGCTATGTGTAACGACCATAAAACATTGAACATGTATTATTACCTCAATTTTCACCGTTCTATGAACTAGAAGAGACATTACATTATAACATAAGTAAAGTGTATTAAATAAACTGCCCATGGTAACTATTATAGATAATATTTAAAATGTAGTTTAATACTCATACAGTTCAAATAATATGCAAGGAGATGACCTGACCACAGGTATATTCAATAAATTGAATGTTGAAAATACTGGTACTTACACACAGAATTGACTTGTATTAATCATATATACTACTTAACCTTAATCATGGGTCATTATAAATGTCTCTCTCACATTTTAAACATCACCAGAGGATAGCAGTGATAAAAAATCTCGATGTCAGCTTCATCTCCGATACAATTATTTCATTATATACACCTGTTTGACTTAGAGTAGATATGCATATATGCTATGTCTAGCATAACATGTTTCACATGATAAAAAGGTAAGAGGTAGTGATTATATAGAAAAATGAGAAATCTACAGTTAAATGGCATTGAAGATGTCAGTGATTAAGTAGATATTCTTAAGTTGATTAAGTAGATATTCTTAAGTATGAAGAAGAATAAGAATTTCTCGTTACAGTATATCTAAATCTCTCCACATAAATCTATCTACATAAAAATCTACATAAATTGTCTTCAATGCAGTGTTGACAGCAATATCCCTTCACATTGTGAAAGCTCCCTGCATAACGAAATATCTTCACACAAAACTTTTCGCATAGTATAAGCTCTGCACATTATAAAATATATTCACACAAAACTCTCCTCGTAATGAAATTTCTTCAGATAGTGAAATCTCTCCCCATAACAATTTTTTTTTAGAAAAAATTTGGTATAATTAAAGCGCATCGTATAATGAAAACTCTTTGCACAATTGAGAATTTGCCAAGGATGATTATGAATTGATTAAAGGTTGTGCAAAGTAAGAAGAAAGATTTGGACAATGAAATCTCTTGAATTGTTCCCTTACTCTACTATCCATTTCAAATACTTGTAAACTCATTTCCCTAAAAATTGTTACCTATTACTCTTTTGCATCTTAAACATGTTGATAAATATTTGTATCAAAGATAAAGCTGCAATCCTTTTTTTCCCAATAAATTGGATGCAGTATTGACAACATAAAAGAAATTGCTTCGACTGAAGCATAAGGCAAAGTGGTGGTATTAGTAAGAAATTTGACATGAACCGTGTGCAAAGACCAATCAATTACCATCCCTAGTATGATAATGGCAATTGAATTCAAATAAAGTAGTCAATATTGACGTACAACATGTATGCCATTGTTTCGAATTGAGTTGAAAGCAATTTCACACACGTTCTGCACAAAACTATAGAAATCTTCATTAGCAAGCAGTAATGATGAATCTAGTCTAATGATCATCTATGTGAAAGACCAAGTGGTGCGAGTTTCACTTACTTATAAAACCAAAACCAATGGAAGAATGTCATACAAGAAATGATAAAGCAAATTTTAGAGTCTATGGAAATTAAGTAGAGTAGAACAGTTTGTGATTGTGAGAATCAGGGTGATGCAATAATGGCACTAGGCAGAGATATAGCTACGCTACTAATATAGGGACAACTTCAACGAATCAGAGAAAGTGATAGCATCTAGTGAGTAAGATCTATATCGTTGGCTGATTTTTTATAATGCAGCTCTAAAAGAAGAGAGAATGTCGACATAGTCAAAGATGGCATAAGAGAAATAGGGATATTCATTTATGAGTGATGGTACAATCCCAATAGCTGACCTGAAAAAGATAGGGCACGTTCTTCTCAAGAGGATCGTTTATCGATGATGGCCCAATCGTAGTGGCTAAACAAAAAAAGAGAGGCCACTTTGCACTAAGAATGATGGTTTACAAGTAGGTGAGAACAACAACAACTAAGTTAATCTGACACAGGCCATGGTAGGGCCCTTTGACTATGAAAACTCCTTGCGACCCTGAACGACTCTACAAACCAAGGTAGCCATTACAATGGGGAAAGTAGTAGTGGAATAGGGTTTTATCCTTATGCATGACCCATAAATTACTCCTGCATTGGTCAAAAGACAAGGTCACTCTTTACACCGGCTTTCTAGGTATCACGATGAATGTAAATATGTCGAGGTCTTGCCAATAGCTTCTAAGGAAATGAGAACATTGACTAAGTTACTAGGGACTTGTTAGAACTTTGTTTCACTCTGAGTAAAAGGTGGTAGATTACAATTTGAACTTTTCATATGGAAAGGATATGCCATTCTCTTTCTTCTGCACTAAATGTATGAAACAGTGTAAAAGTAAGATTATAACTTACAATTTTTACAAATGCATGTAAAAGTACAAGGGCCTCGAATTAGAGTGTATCGAAAGTCACTTTGGCTCAGTAAAAAATCGTAAAGTTGGTCTGGCCAAAATGAGAAATGGCTATCTCTTCTGCAACACTGCTAGTTCGTGGACAAAATGTATGCAACGCAAAACTGTGTGGGAGGATATTTGAGATTGTGGACACTGTCCACACGATTAAAGCTCTTCGCTCAAAGCTCTCCATAGAGTGAAATCTCCTGCAAAGTCAAAGCTCTCTACAAAACACATTATTATCCAACAAAGCTAATTAATTGGCTAAATGTGGTGTGATACTACTAATTAATTTATTAAATATTCTACAAAGTTCCAACAAAACTCTCTACATTCAAACCTCTCTACAAAAATCTCTCTGTCTCCACCTATCCATGATGTTGAGGCTCCTTTCTCAAGCTCTCCTGTCATTTCCATGTCTATGTGTGGGATTTTTAATGGGTATGTGTTGGGAGAGGTTCACTGTTGTCGTCATTTCTAAATCCATCCTATTTCTCCTATGCATTGTAGTTTATTGAGCTTGATGGAACCTTCACGTATATTTTAGATATGGGCATTCATTCCATGTTTATTTTCTTTTGATGCATATTGTCAGGCTCCTTTTCTCGAGACTCTCTGGGCAGCCTCTGCAATCTTTGGGGTTATTACCCTTTTTTCATGCTATATGTTCTAATAGCGACATTTTTTTATATGAATCCTATGTAATTTCAAATTAAATACTATCACATATGTTGTATGTAAACATACTTTTATATAAAACGAAGTTGTTATTTTTTTGTTTTATGAAAATTTATTACATTACCAATTAAAGTTTATGTTCATAGTTAAACTAACTATACATCTATAAATATATGCAAATTCTCTAACATGAACTAATAAATCAATTTTCCAAATACATTTCAAACTTGTAAAACAACTTCAAGTATTAGTAGAAACAAATATGAGGGTAGATTTAAATTTTTGCAAAAGACTAGAAATGAAAAATAAATTGTTGAGAGACATTACTAGCTTATAAAAATCCTACAATTACTAAAAAAACATAATAATATTAACTCCAAATTTTTTCATAGTAAAATTAATTACTCATCAACCTTATAAAGTTCCCTCTGCACTTAAGTTCTCCCACATATACAAATGAAATGTTGAGTTTTCGTGCACATAATTTCTATGCCAAAATTTTCCAGAGGGTATTCTAAAATAAAACATAATCTACCAGGATAATTATGTGTCATGAGAACTCCATTCGAAAATTATATATAAGGTTTCTAGAATATTTAAAAAATACACTCATTTTCTTCCACATACATCGTCATCCGCACATGCTCCGTTCTTCATAGATTCATAATTCTATGCAACTGCTTTCCCACACGCCTTAATAAAGTTTCATATGTGAAATAAGGTTTCCATTGCACCCCCATCCATTGACACATTCCCCATCCTCTGCACAGTAAAAGATCGCACAAGTAGAGCTTCACACAAGAAAGCCTTGCACATTGTAAAATAATAATATAAATTTAAAATTTGTTCATAGTTAAATCAATTGCACATCAACATGAACATATCTCATACTAGACAAAGTAAAATATTCAGATATGGAAACATAATGTGAAAATTTGTTGGCCACTCTCAGCCTGCACAATGCTCTATTTTTCGCATGGTAAAACCTTCTCCAAAATAAAAATATAATCAAATTAATTTCAAAATGTTCAACCCCCGCTGCCCTCTCCCGCCCCCCACAAAACTCATTGAAAAGACATGCAACCATAACATTCTGTTGTACACACATTCTTTATTGTGTAGACACCTTCAAATACCCCATCCTTCACACAATAAAATCTCCACACAACAAAACACAATAATATTATTTACAAATTTCTTCAAGCACACCCCCTCCCTATCTTCCCTTTTAAAGGACCTACACTTGCATCAATTTTGGCATATTGGGGCGCAATAATAACATAGCAGCTTTAATGTCTATTCATAAAGCCAACAAAATCATCCAAATTTGTTCAACTCTATTAGTTGCAAATTTATGCAGCCCCACTTGCACCCCCTCTCCCCAATTCTTCTGCCCATGCAAAGTACCTTCAATCCCATCAATTTTGGCATCATTAAAAAGAGCAATAGCATAATAGTATCAGTGTCAAAGTGATCACCAATGGAATGATCGCTCACAGAATTAATTCCTTTTTAATTTCACTAAGAGGTACTCTACATCCCAGTATGAAGTACATGTGTAGGTGATAGATGTAATATAAGAAAGAATATATGTCAAGATTTATAATATTGATTTTAAATAATAATTATTATAATAATAATACATTGTTAACATTAATATCAAAACTAAACATTTAAATATAAAACATACAATAATTCTCAATCATTGAATTGTTTTTTTGTGCACACAAATAATAAGGAGAAGATGATACACAATTGTAGGAGTTGCACTTAAAATCAAAGATTTCCATTTTAAGAGTTGCAATTAAAATCAAAGATTTCCATTTTAAATTTACCAGCTCAACAGTCTTGACAATGTTTATTGTCAGCACAATTATTTTCTTGCATTCTTTGAGATAAATGTCATTGCATCTTTAAATTACTTTTGTCGAAACTATTTTATGTCGTTGTCAATCAAGCTGAATCAACTGCTTGAAATTAAAAATACTGAAATTAGTTGAGTAGATTTTCATTGATAATGGTGAAAGCTAATCCAACATTACACAAATTTGACCAAAAAAGAAGAGTTACACTTCGCATATGATTTTCACTGTAAATTATTTACACTGATATGATTTTCACTATAAATCTATCGATTTACACTGTAAATCTATGGGTACAGATATTGATGGCTAACTACAATATTTTTCCTATCGAAAGATTCTAATCCAAATATATAGCATATTGCTCTCACTATAAAAATCCAGATAGATATTGAAAATTTTTGGAATAGTCTCACTATATTCGTACGCTCCCATTATATTCATTTTAGAATACACATTTTACCAATATGAGAGACATTATTTTAGATTTGAATATTCTTATAGGATTTCATATAAAATTTTATGTAATTTTTTGGATTAAAG
>APFE031344184.1:3718-18340 GCA_000404065.3 Pinus taeda | reverse complement strand
CCGAAAATTTTCTAAACTAAAATTGGTTATTAATTATTATTAATCATTAAAATTAATAATATATAATTATTATTATTTAAAAATAATGTTAATTACTATTAATTATTAATTGAATATGTAATATAGATTTTTATTTATAAATAATATTTTTTATAATAGTAGTAAATTATATAATAATACCCTACTAACAAAAGTATTTTATGATTATAAAATATATTAAATCTTTAATTGATTAAACCATTTTAATTCATACTATGTATTATTAATAGAATGCATTATATTTAATTATTTAAATATTTGTTTAATTACAATTTTTTTTTATAATTCTAATTAATTAATTATTAATTATTATTTTTTATTATTATTATTATTATTATTATTATTAACCATAGGGTAATTTATAAACATGCGTTACCATTCTTAACCATGTTGATTTTCATATCAACATAATTGTGCACAGATGTGACATTTCACCATGGTTGATCATAGATTGACCTGGATGAACCATGTTTTGATTTTATAAAACTGTCACATAACTGAGCTTTTGAAATAATTAATATTTTTTCTTTCTCATATTTAATATATGTTAGTTTGGATGGCGATTCCATAACTTATGTAAATGAACAACATACACATGGTTATGAAATAAATAATTTAATTTATAAATGATCGAAATGGAAAATTACTTAGAATGAGACACTTGAGTAAATAGATAATTGCCAATCTCAATCATAAATAAGATTGAGATAAACCTTCCATGGGAAATAAATGTTTCCAAAATATAATAGTTTAATGGATGGGAGAAAAAGATCCATTATATCTACTAGTTGGAGAAAAATGCTAGTATATGGAAGGATAAAGAAATATTGAAGAGAAAAGCAAGCTTTAACAACAAAAGCCTTCCATCAAAGTGAGATGCCACTAATGGAAAAATTCAATTATGGAATAAAATGTAGAAAAATACCTATAAAGAAGATGAAAGAGATTCTAATCTCTAAGAGATCTTACTAGCAATTAGTCTCAGCAAGGGGGTGAACTAGAGGATTACTACAATTGAAGGTAGGGCAGGAAAACTATGTGAGATTTTCCAAGTGACTTTCCATTAGCAAATCTCATTGGAATATCTTCGACATGTTATCATATTTCAGTTATTGTATTTTTCGTGCATTTCTCTTAAAATAAATAGTTAGTGGTAGATCCGATTTTCTCATAAACTAGTAGATAGACTAATCACATAATTGGTGATGTAAATAATGAAATTTGAGCTTGCAGAAGAAACTTGTATCCTTTGTAATAAAGTAGGTTAGGCTATTGGAAAGTAAACTTTGTTATTCTGATATTACGTAAACACTCGGTGTAGAATTTGTTACATGTCTATGGAATTATATTTCGAGAATGTAAGCTAGAGTTCTGATAAATTGAATGTCTTATTTGGAAGGTAGAAAAGATAAATAGATGACTTGGTGTTAACTACTTTCAGAAAATGTGAGATGCTATGACAAATTATTTCTTAGTCGAGTGTAGTCGAGTGAGATAGAAGGTAATACTTACAGGAATGTAAATATTTTGTAATTACATTAGATTGGCCATGTATAACAAACAATATATACATAGCAGTAAAACATTGTAATACATATTGATTTCTCAAGTGTGAAATCAACTGTTATAATATACATTTCAGCTTTACAAATTTCACGGTTAAGGGATTCTTAATGCAGAAATCCGAATTAAGCAGTTGTTTATAATGAGACTTTTTGAAAGCTTTTCTGGTGGGTTTTTCCCGTCAAAATCCTGCAACAATTTATTGGAATCTCAAGTTTGATAACTAGTTTCTGCACAATGAAAGCGGCCCAAGGTTTTTCAGGGTGCTGAATTCAAATATGCAGTTAAAAAACCATTTTAACTGCAACAAATCAAGATTTAACCTCAATTTCTTCCCCGGATTCCGTCACCGGAATCTCCAAAAAGTCGCATTATAGAAAACTCCCTGAATTAATGCTCACAGGGAATTCATAACTGCATGGTGGGTATGGGTCCATCTATGAACGTATATAAATTTATGAGTATCACGTAGGATGAATGGGCCTCTGAGTAATGAGGTCGTAAATGTTTGGAAGATATACAATAGTTAAAAAGAACTACGAATCATTTTTTCATGGTATTGTTTGCTTGAAATGAAAAGAATAGATGCACCCATACCATGGAAAAGCTAGCCAATTTTTTTTAGTTGTAAACATTTTGAGCAAAGATAATATAATTCTTTTGAAGACATTAATGGTATAGCTAAGGAAGAAAACATTATAAAATAATTAGAAGACAGAGGTTGGAAGTATGTAAATATCTACATATATTCATTGTGGCCCATGTTCCTACGACAACTCATAAATATTATAGAGGAAAATATATACAGTAGTAACATTATTTTGAATTAACTGTAGTACCAAAAATACATCCATGGGTATCGATTAGCAAGAGAGTGCACAATCAATTATTACCTATGAGTATAGATTACTGGTAAACCTTTGATAAGGTGTATATATACATGAGTATAGATTACTGGTAAACCTTTGATAAGGTGTATATATATCAGTAGTGAAGGAGATATACAAGTTAAGAAAGGTCATACGGAAAGTTGTTTTCAAAAGGATTACATAGATGTCACCTCTTAGAAGTGAGGTGACTGTATAAACTAAACCAATTCCCTAAGATTTGTGCCTTATGAAA
This sequence comes from Pinus taeda, assembly GCA_000404065.3. Lineage (NCBI taxonomy): Eukaryota > Viridiplantae > Streptophyta > Pinopsida > Pinales > Pinaceae > Pinus > Pinus taeda. Next base: position 15,616 of record APFE031344184.1, on the reverse strand, counting down.
AGTGAGACGCCAATGGGTAAAGCCTGAAAGTAAAAATACGAATTAGGTGTAACCGAAATTGTCATTGAGGATTGAAAGAAGTGAAACTAAGTCTTAGCGATCAAGTAGGATCTAATTCTTATACTTTTGTTATCTTGGGTGTATTAAAAGATGGTTCTACTAGAATGTTGACAAACTGAAGACCAAAACCAAGAAATTGATAACCGACCACAATTGGTTGAGTTGGCATCAATAAACCGAAGATTCTTGCCTTGACAGATATGTCCATGCAACGTTGCCATAGGCCATGTACAGTTGTAACATAGACGAACTGTGGAGTAAGAGATAGGGCGAAAGTGTGAATGTTTAAAGAAAAAGAAATGAAACATAAAATATATCACTAAATATTACAAGAGATTGTGTAACGAGCATTAATGAACATTTAAAATGCATACCTATGCTAGGATGGAAGTCAGTGGATGGAAGAAAGATTTGACATTCCGCTTCATGTAAACATACCTTGCTACCATATTTTTTCGAAAATCACAGAGAAATGGAGAAAAAATAGGGTCAGTTAAATCATGTAAGGTAAAAAAGAAGGAAAAGACAACCAGGTCATATTGATAAAACTATCCACATGGGGAAAAAGGAAAAACTGATAAATTATTCAGAAGCTTCAGTTCCCTGGAGAGGTGCTTATAACGTTTCTTGGAGATCAAATATACCACAAATAGGAGAATGTACGCATCACCTGTATAAGTAGAAGTAAGTAGAAGTCACAGTCAGAAATTATTTAGAGGGATAAAATATACATTTCACAGTAATAACTCCAATTCCAGTCAAATTATTTAGAGGGATAAAATATAAATTTCACAGTAATAATTCCAATTCTAGTCAAATGTTTGTAAGACCTAAACTATGGAGAGTTTAGTTACCTTTTTTCTTTCGTAGGTCAAAACCCCAAGGTGGCATTAGGAGAATTTTGAGGTCTAAAATGGGCCTCTTAAGGAAATTATAAAATAATAATGGAAATAATAAAATAAGGTTAGATTACATCATCAAATTTGAGAGGGAAGAAAGAAAAAACTAATTTCCACTGGTCTCCCTATGGATTTACTCAAAATTCGAGCGAAAACACTCATTGGATGCAAAATTTGATTCTCCATCCAAGAAGTACCCATGTTGCATACTTTCGATGGACCATTCTACATGAAAGATGTGAAATATATGAAAAATGTGATTGCAATCACGTTTTTTCATGTATTTCTCATTTTTCGTGTAGAAGAGTCATCCAAAAGTATGCAACATGGGTACTCCTTGAATGATGAACTAAATTTTGCATCCAATGTGTACTCTCACTTAAAATATGAGTAAAATCTTAGAGAAATAAATGGAAAATATGAATTGAAAAAATAGTTTTATTATTTTATTATTTTTTAATATTTTATTTTTTTACTTCAAAAATGGTGAAACATCCCCCATGGTTGTCATTATCATCTTGAATCCTATTAGTTCATAAAAAGTTTATTTTGGTTGTACTTTTTCCTTAGGAGGCCCATTTTAGACCTCAAAAGTCCTCTAATGAGAAGTGCATCTTCCGGAAAGTCCTTAGTAAAGAAGTGAGAGGAAAAAATAGGGATAAACCCCTCATGCGTGAACCAAGAAACCTTCCACAAGAAAAACGAGATAGCTTAAAAAAAACTACATTGAACAACTCCTCTATCTAGTCTAAACAATAATTAGTAGAGGGTATTCTTAAGGAGGGTTTTACCCACCAATCAAGGCAAGTCCAACATTACTTACCATTTAAGATGTATTAAATATGAGAAACATAACACACTAGAGGTGGGGATGAATTTATAGAGGACAAAGAGCATCTTTCAAAAAAAAAATTAAAAAAGCACAGACCATTCAATACTTGGAACCTGGTGTAAATGACTCATGGAGGAAATAGGTGGAGCTTGTGAAACATTCATGGAAAAAGACGAAATCATGGAAAGACAAATGGTGAGACCAATGGATTGGAGAAGGGTGAAGAATAAATTTCACAAAGAACAGGTCGTAGGACTCAAAACAAGTTATGGATTACCACTCCTAATTATGATTGTACGATGAGCGATACCATATCCTCTTCGTCCAAAATGTATCACACAACCTAGTGAATATCATTAATATCTTCACCTAGCCATCATGTGATGAAGGCTGAGGTGGGATCCAGTGACTGGCAGGTAAATTTTTTGAGAGAAATGGCATATGATTCTGGGGAATGAGGAAGAAAAAAATGAAATTAATCCCCTCAAATCTAACCGTGGAAAAAAGATGTGGCATGAAAACCAAATTAATGCATAAGGGTATAAATTAAATATAAACTAGTTAAGAAAGCGTGCACCCAAACATAATCATATATAGGTTTTGATACCTCTTGAAACAAGGGTTCACTAAATTTTACACTCCTTTAACCCGATCACTTTAGTTTAGATGGAGTATTAGGTGGAATAGTGGGGTTGAATAATATAAAAAGCACCTTAGTAATATGTAGTCTATTTCAAAAAATGTCGATAGTCATAATTTGTATTAGAAGAGGACAAACAAACAATAGGTGAAATTTAACCTATCTTAAATATATATTATATATAATATGTATATACATGATGATCGCCAGAAGTTCATAACATGTAAAACAGGAAGATAAATGTGTTATATATCTCTTTCCTATAAGTGTAAAACATGTATATAAATGAACTGTAAAATTCTCTTTCAAATGGATGCAAGCCACCAGTAAAATAAAAATAAAAATATTGTATATGAAGTGGGAGTTGTGACATATGGTATGAGAGGCTCTCAGGTTCAAAAACTAGGGCTTAATGGAACAACTATGATAATAATTAAGTAGACAAGGTATATACACTATGTAAAATGTGTAATGGCTATGAATAATTTACAGTTGATCTAATCTATAGTTGTGTTATGTTGCATAGGGTAGAACGTAAGGACAAAAATAAAACATGGAAGAGAACCCTCCTCCAAAGATAACATAAAGCGAAGGATTTTATGTTAAGTTAGGAAATGGAAAAGAACCACAAAACTCCTAGTGGATGGATATTATTAGGATTTACAACAAAAATTGGGTTACCTTAGAACCATCAATAACCTTGTGTTAAATTCCAACAAAGAGTAGGAGAGAATGATTAGAGGACTCACTCAAAAGTCTAGTCACAAAATACTGGAACCGAATATGGAGAAAGGAGGTAAAAGGAGTATAGAATTAGAAAAATCTAAAAGTGGAGGGGAGTCTAACGATACATATCCCTCATGATAAAAAAGAAAGAAATAAATAGAGTTACAAGGGGAGTTCTAGAAAGTCAAGTCCCCTACTTTTGATGAGGAAAAGGAGGACGTGAAGGCTTCGCTACTTAATATGCCTAAATACTTCCATGTCTATGATTAGCGGAGTAACTTAGAGGCCATATTGTCCATTTAATAGCTACAGTGTAAAGCTTCCCTGGGGTGGGAAGAGGCTAAGAGTGTGCATTTGCTTGAAGAAAAGACAATATCTTCGGAGGAGTTTCGGAAAGAGTTCAAAAATAAATATTTAAGTGAACAATATTATGATGATCATGCCAAGCAGTTCTATGAATTAAGGCTAGGACAACTCATGATGGATGAGTTTGTGGCAATGTTTATCGATTTTTTTTGGTACATACCTTACATCAAAGAAGAAAAAGCTAGGATAGATCAATTTGTGATTTATTTTCCTATTGTGTACAAAGAGTGATTGAATTCAATAATCTAAAGATGATGGACGGAGTTGTAAGGAACATTGGGTTGTGTTATCATTAGTTCAAAAATAAGGGTGAAGGCTCTAAGGTATGGCAAAATAAGGATAGAGCTAAATCTATAGTGGGAGCTAAGTGACATAATCCTGGATATCTTAAGAACTTTGCTAAGGATCACCAAAGGAAAAAATTTACTAAGATAAATGTAGATCAACCAACACACTCTCAAGTGGGGTCAAAACCCATGGACCGGAATGTTAAAAGGAGTAAGGGGGACAACGAGAAAGGAACAATAAAATGTTGGGGGTCTGGAAAAACTTATTTGTTGAGGGATTATCCACACAATCCCATATATGTAGAAAATATACAAGCTTTCCATGAAGCCACTATATTAAATGACCTTGCTAGGAATAAGAAACCTTGGAAGATAAACATGCAAAGCCTCAACCTACAATGATTAAAAATTGAAGGTATTATTTCAAACCAAATTGTTTGTTTTAATTGATCCCGGGCTACTTTAAGCTAGGACCACGAATGGTGGAAAAGTGTACACTTAAAAATGAAAAATATAAAAATGTCTAGATGGTACAACCAGAAAGTGGCACCAAGAGAAGAGTAAAATTCTAAGTAAGGCAATGGAATCTTAATCTAAATGGTTATTTAACAACAAGGAATTTAAATGTGCTTCCTCTAGGAACATATGATATACTAATAGGTATGGAATGGTTGGAAAGATAGGGAGCCATTATAAACTTCTTAGCAAAAAAAATGACTCATGTGAATCAGTAAGGAAAAACTCAAACAATTTAGGGTGTGCCAAAACACATATCAGTTAAACAAAATACAACATTACAAATGAAAAATAGTGCATGGAAGGGGTGTGAATTATTTATGTTTCATGTAAAAGCGGGTGAACAACAAGGTGGGGAACCAAGCTTAGATATCCTGCTAATTATTAAGGACTTATGAGATGATTTTCTAGAGGATATTCCCAGTTTACCACCTCATAGAGATATAGAATTTTCCATTGATTTAGTACCTGCCCTAGTGTCTAGAGCACCTTACTCGATGAGTCCAATTAAATTATTGGAGTTTAAAATGTAGCTACAGGAGTTGTTGGACAAAGGTTAAATTAGGCCTAGCATGTCAAAATCGGGGGAACCTATGTTATTTGTTATAAATAAAGATGGCACATTTAGACATTGCATTGATTATCTACAAGTAAATAAGTTAACCATCAAGAATAAGTACCCATTGGCCCGTATTGATGACTTGTTTGACCAAGGGAGGAAACCATTTTTTCAAAAATTGACTTAAGGATAGGATATCACCAATTAAGGATCAGAAATGACAATATTCATAAAACAACCTTTAGGACCATATATGGACACTACGAGTTTGTAGTGTTATCATTCAACCTCACTAATGCCCCAACAACCTTTATGTGATTGATGAACAATATACTCAACAAATATTTAGACAAATTTATTTTGGTATTTATTGATGACATTATGATATATTCTAGAAATTAAGAACATAAAGAAAACTTAAAATTGGTGATTGAAACTTTAAGGGAAAATTGATTGTATGCCAAATTAAGGAAATGTGAGTTTTACAAAACCAAAATACAATACTTGGGCCATGAAATTTCTAAGAAGGACTATAAGTTGATCATCAAGAGGTTAAAGCCATGGTTAATTGGCCCATAACAAAGAATGTGTTTATTGTTAATCATTTATAGGGCTTGTAGGATATTATCATAGATTTATAGAGGGATTTTATAGAATAGGATGCCATATTGCATCATTACAGAAAAAGGAGTATAATTGGAATGGACTATAGAATATCATAATAGTTTTTTTAAGCTAAAACACTTGCTCGCAACGACTCTCACCCTAAAACTTGCATATCCAAATAAATATTTCATAGTTTTCGTTGATTCTTGTATGGATGGGTTAGGAAGACTTTTATTGCAAGATAATTTTGTTATAGCTTATGAGTCAAGGAATTCGAAAATCCATGAAATAAAATATGTTGTATATTATTTATAGCTAGTTGTTGTCATACATGCCTTAAAAATGTGGACGCATTATTTGTTAGGAAATAAATTTACTTTGGTAATTGACCATATCAGCTTAAAATATCATTTTAGACAACTAGATCTTAATGCTAGATAATCTAGATGGATGGTGTTCCTTAGAGAATTTGAATTTGACATAAAACGCATAAAGGGGAAAGAAAACAAGATAGTAGATGTATTGAGAAGATAGGCTTACAATCTAATGGAAGTTTCTATTAGTAGTATTAATACACATTTCATTGATAAGATTAGGAACTCCATAACCAATGACACGAAATACCTAGAAATACAACAAAACTTTAGAAAATTCACATTCCTGGTTATGTAGAAAGTTATGATTTTTATTTTTTTTTATATACAAAAAGATTATATGTTCCCAATGTACCTTCTTTAAAACATTTATACTTGATGAATATCATAAGAAACCATACGCAAGAAATCTTGGGTACCAAAATATGATCACGACATTGACAAAAAACTTCTTTTGGCTAGGTATGAAGAAATAAGTGGAAAAATATTTGTCAAAGTGCTTAGAGTGTCAACAGCTAAAAGTTGAACATCAACACCCTACTGGGTTGTTGAATACATTACCTTTTCTAGAATGGAAGTGCGAAATAATCTCCTTAGATTTTATTATGATATTACAAAGAACCAAAAGAAAACAAGACTCCATCATGGTTGTGGCATATACACTAAGTAAGGCAACCCATTTCATACCAGTACAATCCACTTATTTTCTGACACCAATTGTCAATATATTTATGAAGGAGATTCATCGATTACATGTGGTACCTAAAATGATAGTGTCAGGTAGGGATTCAAAATTTACCTCAAGTTTTTAGAAGGCATTATTTAGTTGCATGGGCACTAAATTAAATTTTATTATAACATACCATCCTCAAACGAATGGAAAAAGTGAGAGAACCAACCAGATTTCAGAATACATGCTTAGAATGTATGTCATGGACAGGCCAACAAAATGGGAAGATTTTCTACATTTAGCTAAGTTCATCTACAACAATAGTTATCAAACATCTATAAAAATGATCCCTTTTGAAGCCTCGTATGGAGTAAAATTTCATACACCAATCAGTTGGAGTCAACGGGAGGATAAATTGTTTGTAGGGCCAAATGCATTGGAAGAAATGGACCAGAGAGTGTGAAAAATTCAATAGAATACCAAAAGAGCATACGATTGGCAAAAGAGTTATGCATACAGAATAAGAAAATACATAGAATTAAAAGTTGGGGGTCATGTTTATTTGAGGGTGAAACCAAGGAAAATTACATTGAGGACAATAACCTGTCGAAAATTAACACCACGGATCTATGGAGAGTTTCAATTTTGGACTGGCTTGGACCCGTAGATTACCAATTACCATTACCCACTCACATTAAAGTTAATAATGATGTTCATGTATATTTACTTAAGAAATATGTACATGATAGTACTCACATTACTGATTTGAAATGCTATAGTTGGAACCCAAAGGATACTTCCTAGTAGAACCTCTTTGTATTCTAGATAGGAAAGAGATCTAGCTCTAGAATTGAGTCATCATTCGGGTTAAAGTGCAATGGAAGAATTTTAATCCCAAAGAGGATACATGGGAGCGGTAAGATGAGATGCATAAAAACTATCCAACGTTTCTCAAGAGAGAAGAAACTAGAAAGTTAAACATTAAGGACCATTAATATAAAAGGGGGGAAGATGTGACATCCCTCGACTTTTGAAATAATTTTTGTTGTTTATTTTTCATATTTAAAATATGTAGGTCTCGATGGAGGTTCCATAACTTATGTAAATGAACAAGATGCAAGTGGTTAAGAATAAATAATTTCATTTATAAATAATAAGAATGGAAAATTACTTGGAATGAGACACTTCAGTAAAGAGATAATTATGAATCTCAATTGTAGATAATATTGAGATAAATCTTCCATGGGAAACAAATGTTTCCAGAATATAATAATTTAATGGATGGGAGAAAAATATCCATTAAATCTATTAGTTGGAGAGAGATGCTAGTAAATGGAAGGATAAATCATTGCTGAAGACAAAATCAGGCTTTAAGAGAAAATATCCTTCCATAAAAGTGGGAGGTCGCTAATGGGAAAAATCAATTATGGAAGAAAATGTAGGAAAATACCTATGGAGAAGAAGGGCGTCTAATCTCTGTGGGATCTTACTAGAAATTAGCCTCAGCAAGGGGGTGAACTAGAGGATTAGAGTTCAAGGTTAGGTGGAAAAACAATGTTATATTTCCCAAGTGACTTTCCATCATTGGATGTGGTTGGAATATCTTTGATACGTTACCATATTTTAGTTATTATATTTTTCTGATAAACTTGTAGATAGAATGACGACATAATTGGTCATGTAAACAATGAAATTTGAGCTTGTAGAGGATTTTTTTTCTTTGCAATAAAGTAGGATAGGTTATTCGAAAGTAAACTTTGTTATTATGATAATATGTAAACACTTAGTTGATGTAGAATTTGCTACAGATTTGTGGAATTATTTTTCTAGAATGTAAGCTAGCGTTCTAATAAATTGAATATGTTTTAGTGGAAATGTAGATGAGATAAATTGATGACCTCGTGCGAACTACTTTAAGAAAATGTGAGATGTTAGGAAAAATTTGCTCTGTAGTAGAGTCAAATAGAAGGTAATACTTACAGGAATGTAATTTTCCTATAATCACAGTAGATGTGCCATGTATAAAAAAAAATCTATACATAGTAGTAAAACACTATAATAATAATGATTTCTAAAGTGCGGAATCAATGGTTCTAATATACATTTCAGCCTTATAAATTTCGGGGTTAAGGGATTCTTAATGCATAAATATGACTTAGTGCTCATAGGGAATTTGTAAATATGTGATGGGTATAGATCCATCTACGAATGTATATAAATTAATGACCATCACCTAGGATAATTGGGCCTGTGAGTAATTAGGTCGTAAATGCCTGGAAAATAGATAATAGTGAAAAAAATATGAAATATTTTTTCATGGTATTTTTTGCTTGAAAGGAAAAGAATACATACACGTGTACCATAGAAAAGCTAGCCAATTTTCTAGATGTAAACATTCTAAGAAGAGATAATATAAATTTTTCTTAAAACACCAATTGTATAGCTAATGAGGAAAAATTTATACAAATAATTAGAAGACATATGTAGAAGGTATGTAAATATGTAGATAAATACATAGTGGTGGATGTTCCTACAACAATTCATAAATACAATAGAGGAAAATATCTACAGTAGTAACATTATTTTGAATTAATTGTAGTGCCAAATATACATCCATGGGTATCAATTCTGCAAGAGTGGACACAAAAAATTATTGCATATAAGTATAGATTACTAATAAACCATTGATAAGGTGTATATATTATAGTAGTAAACGATATATACAAGTTAAGAAAGGTCATGTGGAATTTTTTTTAACTTAGTCGAGTAAATTGTTTTCAACATGATTATGTAGATGTCTCCTCTTAAAGCTTAGGTAACTATACAAAATAAACCAATGCTATAGAAGTTACACCTTATGAAAGGTGATATGCAACTAGATAAAGCCTGAAAGGAAAAATACAAATAAAGTGTAACTCAAATTCTCATTCAAAATTTAGAGAAGTGAAACTAACTCTTAATAATATAGTAGGATCTAACTCTTATAATTCTGTTGTCCCGGGCGCATTAGAAGATCGTTCTACCAGAACGATAATGAACTTAAGCCCAAAATAGAGAAAGTGATAACCAACTTTAACTGGTTGAGGTAGCATTAATAAACATAATCTTGTTGCCTTGACATATATGTGCACGTGGTGGAGATCCCAAGGAGGGAGACATAGTTGTGACTGTTTAATTCTTTTTCTTTCAAATTAAAGTTAGTGGCAGGGGTTGGTATATGGCTTTAATGTGGTTTATGGTATTCTGCCCACCCTCTATACTTGCCTCATACTTGTAACCATGGGTTATCACTTTCACCGAGGGTATTTGGAATTCATTTCTTCATTGCTATGGTTTGGCTATGTCTGTTAGGGTCCCACCCTAACCCCCTTATCTATGTAATGGGACCACGTCATAGTCAAGAGTCAATAAAGCCCATATTAATAATTGTAAGTGGTTAATCCACAGTTAATTACGGAACCACAGTTAGTTGCAAATGGGCCGTAGTATTAGATAGATGGTATTAGTAATACGCGGTATTGGCCCGTGGTATTGCACGTATGAGTCATATATAAAGGATACAAACTCCCTGCGAGGAGTATCGTGTCTTATTTCGTAATCGAGCTCTGCTCTATTGGAGGTTGCCCCCTCAAAGAGGCAAGTGAACATTACTCTCTGAATAATAAAATCATTGCTATTCTGTGTTCTGGGTATCTTTTCTTCGCATATTCTGTGTTCTAGGTCTCCTTTCTTCGCATATTCTATATTTGGGTATCATTTGCAGGTTAAGAGCATAACAAGTGGTATCAGAGCACTTTCCAGGGCCGATGGGATCTCCATTTCGTAGCAATTTTTTTTTTGGCTCGAGACGTGTTCCGGTGTCTTTAAACCACGGGATCTGTCATTGAGCGCATAAATCTGCGGATTTGGGGAGGTATGCACATAGGAAATGCAAGAGGTGGTCACATCTATTGGACTCCCTTGTAACCCCTATGGGTACCCCTTCGAGAAGTAGCGCATTAGACAGAACCGTGCACGGATTGTCTTCCACGTACCCTCTGGGTATATCGGAAGCCCCATAGGCTCCCTGAAAACCTCGCCATAGATAAACTGTTGGCCGTCTTGCGGCTACAGTACACCGAGAACAGCACTCGGAGAGATTACTCGCCCATACGATAGGGTAGTCGGGTGGTACGGCTAAGGGTACGGTCGACCCTCCTTAGTTAGAGCCCTGAAACATTGGGCTGAGTACTACTGTTAGACCCTTATGTATGTTGCGATCTGTAGCACCTAACACTCCTCAAGACCCTAGTTCCCTTTTTTCAATCATCATCTCTTCCAGATCCGCTTGAGCAAAGGAGTGCAGCAGCAGCAGACATCGGTCCCAATCAGCCATTCCGATCTATTAGAGTCCTCAGATCTACAGAAGCAGTCAGTTCAGCCGCCCAGCGCTACCCAATCCACCATTCAGATCTCTCAGATCCACCAGACCAGAGTCGTCGTGAAGGGTTCCTATACCAGGGTATAATTGTCGCAGGACTTTTGGCCACATTGACATTTTGAGGATTTGGCGACTGCAGTATTGATCAAGGAGTAAAACTCCGTTAGGAGTTTCAAAAAAAAAGTCTGAGATCTTCCAGGGCGCTTATTGGTGATCTAGCCCATTAAAATCAGGACGACGAGCGGAGCATGGTGGTACCATTCAATTAATTGTGAAATTTTTTTTTTGGCGGTCCCAATTTTTCATCAGGTCGGTGTATGGTAGCAACTAGAGCTCAAGCGATTGCCAATGAAAGGATGGACAAACTTCAAGAAAATGTGAAGGAAATCCAAACTCAGCTTCGCGGACTAGATCTGGAGGGAATGCAAAATCAGCTTCGCGGACTAAGTCTCCAGATAGAGGGTTTTATGTCAAAGGGCAAGGAGCAAGCCCAAGAGGAGGGCTATAATGGAAATGAATGCAATTACGGTGAATCTAGCCACTCTCCTCACGTCTGGCACACCCATCCACCACCCAGTCAGCGACCCCCCAAGTTGGATATGCATAAATTTGACGGTTCTCACACATCCGCATAGCTATCACAAATGGAGCAGTATTTCAAATTGTATCATATCCTAGATGATGGGACCAAGCTTATGTTGGGGAGCATGTACTTCGAAAATGAACAGTGGCAATGGTGGGAATGGAATCAGTGTTGCAATGGATCTTTTAGGACTTGGACCCAATTTACCAAAGCTCTTCGAGATCGCTTTGAATAGGAAGACTCTTATTTGGGTTGTCTCACTAAGCTCCGACAGACTGGTACAGTGGATGAATATATTACCGCTTTTGAAGGCTTAGCTTTCCGCACTAAGGGTCTCACAGATGAGTTCTACATGGAATG
>APFE031344175.1:0-11032 GCA_000404065.3 Pinus taeda | reverse complement strand
TGATGCTCATATTTAAGCTATGAAATTATAGTAAAAAATTCTTCAAATATAGGGCATTTAAATTGAGCATCAAAAGTCCAAAACCAATATTTCCAACCATTTTCATTTTCCAATATTTATCTCAGACATAGGTAGTCTCCCCTTTTCTTTTACATCAACAATAATAATATTGCCAAAAATATCCCCTTTTTCATTCATGGTAACCTTTAGTCAATTCTGAAATAATATTGTAGAACACCCCTATGTGAAATTATCCTTGTGCTTGTAACTATTTCTCTTTTAACATCAATGGTAAAGGGATAATCCCACATATCATGTTATTTTCATTATTTTTAACTCTTATTCTATCTACAACACTTCTTGGTGTTTATAACTCTTCCTTCATTTGCAGTTTCTCTTAGTGAACAAAGCTCTTCCTCTATTTGCAATTTTTCTTAGTAGTTGCAATTTATCCCTCTATATACTATCTATCCTCATGTTTGCATGAATATTTTGGATATCAGTTCTTTAATTTCTCCCCCTGATATATAAAAAGAAAAACAATTACTTTATTTGATATCTTATTTCTCCTTTGTTTGCAACTAGGTTCCCCCTGTCAAGGCTATGTTTATCTCTCCCTGCGTGCAACATTTCTTCTTTTATTGTTCTACTCTTAAGACTCCTTCCACTATGCCTAAACTTCCTTTTACTTGTTCCTTTTGGGATTCCCCCCTTGGGATTATGATTCCTTTTGTCTAGTATTTTTTCTTTGGGCATCAAAGGGTTGTTCCATCTAAATTTATGCTTCTCCTTATTTGAAACTCTCCACCTTTTGTTTCTATTTCCAAATGAATTTCACCATTCACTTCACTTTCATCTGCTAGTTCATATTCCACAAAATTTCCATTTCATCATCCTTCTCTTATAGATCACTCTCAAAAGTTCACATATTTTTAATGTTGCTTGAGGTGTTGTAGTCTCACACTTATATAATATTTGTCTTTTAATGATTAGATGTTAGGAATATTACTCCCATACTATATTTTTTCTTTCTTTTACTTGCTAACAATATTCTTGAACCTACTTTTCTCATTTCACATACTTTAAAATGGAATATGAGTTCATAATCTTGATCAACCATTTGACTTACACTCAATAAATTATGCTCTAGACCTTCAACAAACAAAACATTCCAAGTTTTTGTCCTTTGATCATGAAGACTGACTGTGCCTTTTCCAACTATCCTTCCCAAATCATTCTTTCCATGGGTGACATTACATCCTTTGACTTCCATTAGAGAGAGAAATTTGGTCAATCTCCTATGATATAGAGAGGAAAATTTGGTCCTATCTCCTATGATATGATTTGGGAAGGATAGTTGGAAAAGGCACGACCAGTCTTCATGATTGAAGGACAAAAAATTGGAGTGTTTTGTTTGTTGAAGGTCTAGAGCACAAACTATTGAGTGTAAGTCAAATGGTTGATCAAGTTTATGATCTCATATTACATTTTAAAGGATGTGAAATGAAAAAACTAGGCTCAAGAATATTGGTAGAAAATGAAATCAAGTCTCTAAACAATGCATATTCCCTCAGTGAGATTAAAAGAAAGAAAAAATATAGTATGGGAGTAATATCCCTAACATCTAACCAGTGAAAGATAAATATAAGATAAGTGAGAGGTTACAACACCTCAATAAACATTAAGAAGATGGGAACTTTTCAGAGTGAGCTATAGGAGAAGGATGGTGAAATGGAAATTTTGTGGAATATGAATTATTAATTGAAAGTGAAGTGAATAGTGAAATAAAAACAAAAGGGGGAGAGTTAAAAATAATGAGAAGCATCAATTTACATGGAACAACCCTTTGATTCCCAAAGAGTTAAGTTATAGACAAAAGTAATCATAAGCCCAAGGGGATAAATCCAAAAAGGAACAAGTAAAAGTAAGTTTACGCACAGTGGGAGGAGTCTTAAGAGTAGAACTATAGAAGAGGAAATATTGCATGAAGGGACATATAGACATAGCATTGGCAGGGGGGGCTAGTTGCAAACAAAGGAGAAATAATAAATCAAAGAAATTAATGGTTTTTCTATTTAGATGTTGAGGGGATAAATTAAAGAAAGAATATGCATAATATTCATGCAGACATTAGGAGAGATAGTAGATACAGGGAGCAGTTGCAACTACTAAGAGAAGTTCCAAATAGTGAAAGATATTTGTTCACTAAGATAAATTGTGAATAAAGGAAGAGCTACAAACACCAAGGAAGTGTTTCATATAGAAGAATAGTTACAAATAATGAAAATCACATGATTAGAGGGATTATCCCTTTTCCATTGATGTTAAATGGGGAAGAGTTACAAACACAAGGATAAATGAATATAGGGGTGTTCTACAATATTAGTTTAGAATTGACTAAGGGTTACCATGAATGAAAAAGGGGAGATTATTGGAAATATTATTATCGTTGATGTCAAAGACAAGGGGAGACTACATATGTCCAAGATAAAGATTTGAAAATGAAAATGGTTAGAAATATTGCTTTTGAAATTTTTATGCCCAATTTCGATACCCTATATTTGAAGAATTTTTTACTATAATTTCATAGCTCAAATATGAGCATCAGATATATATCTTGAAATCATATTTCAATACATTTCCAATAGAGTATGGAACTAGCTCTAAATCCATAGGAATGAGGAGATATGAAATATTTATCAGGGTGACCCAACCAAGTACAACCAAGTTCGTACAACTAGGTCCATCCAACGAATTTCACAAGTTGGCCCCATAAAGTGAACATATACACACTATAAATAAAGGGTATATTAGCTTATTGGAGGAGAATCCAAGCAAGAAGAGATTTTAGGTCACAAAAAATGAGCTAAGGAATAATTGTTAGGGCGATTCTTGGAGCTTAAAGGTGGAAGAAAACATGTGATTTATGGAGTAAATGAGTCGTCTTAGAATTTAAAATCTAACTTTTCTTCTGAGATGTTTTAGGTTGTGAAACCTGGAGGATATATATAGAATATACTCATGTACTTGTATTTAAAATTTCAAACACTATTTCTCTATAATTTTAGATATATGCTCTAAGGGAATTAGGCTTCCTAAATGCACCTTAAATCTCCTTCAAATAGGTTAGCATTGGATTTTCACTATAAGTATTCTCCTAGAATGCCTATAATCATGAAATTCAGAGGAAATAAATAAATGATTTCCAATACCCATGGTTCAAATTTTAAACCTCTGTTTGCTATAATTCCATAGATATTCTTGGAGGAATTTAGGCTTCCTAAATGCTGCCAAAATGTGCTTCAAACATGTTATCTTGGAATTTTCAATTGTAGTTATCCCTCCAGGATGTTTTATACCATGAAACTTGGAGTGTATAGATAAGATATTTTCATGTACCTATGGTTCAATTTCAGACCTTTGTTCACTATAACTACTGATATATGCTTTGAGGAATTTAGGCTTCCTAAATGCTCTTGAAACATGCTTCAAACAAGTTGACTTGGTTTTTTTCACTAAACTATGTTTCTGTGATGTTTTAAACTGTGAAATATGGAAGACATATAAAATATGTCCCAAGGTACCTATGGTAGAAATTTCAAACCTTTTTTCACCATATTTATGGATTTATTATCTAAGCAATTTATTGTTCTTGAATGCTCCTAAAACATTATTCAAATATGCCAATTTGGAATTTTGCTATAAATTTATTTCTAAGATATTTTGGGCTATGAAATAGGGATGAAATAGAGAATATACCTCTAGGTTGTTATGGTAGACGTTTCATAGCCATATTTGCAAAATTTTATATGTGGCATGTTGTTCAAGTTCACTCCCGGAAAGAAGCCAAAACCAACAAGTTTTCAAAGAAATAGACCTAATGAAGGAAGGAGAAACAAATAGACCTAGTGAAGGTCGAAGCTAATAATAAATTTGGTGAAGGAAAAAGAAACATCAAGACTTGGTGAAAGTAGAAGAAACTAATAAGCATTATGAAGGAGCAAGTTGAATTTGTGAAGTAGGTTAGTGCCTACTAATATTTGTAGCAATGAGGATTTGTGTCTCTATATGTTAGTGCCTACAAAGTAGTAGAGGATATTGGTGTCTCCTATAGGTTGTTTGCTACAAATCAAAAGAGGGGATATGTCTCTAGCATATATTGGTGCCTACAAAATAATAGAGGGAATTGGTGTCTCTTATAGGTTGGTGCCTACAAAGTAGCAGAGGGACTGGTCTCCTATAGGTTTTTTTGTACAAAGTAGTAGAGAGGATTGGTGTCCCTCGTAGGTTGGTTCCTACAAAACTATAGAGGGGATTTGTGTCTCCTATAGGTTGGTGCCTAGAAATTGATGTAATAGTAAGTTGGCATATATAAGGTTATTCATATAAATAACTTTTATAGTTTTCTCCCATAATGATTTCCACATAAATCTCATGTTACTTATTTAATTTATGGGAAATATGTTTCTGATGTTTTAATGGATTTAATAAGTAAAAATTGTCCTTATATTGATTCACTCCCCTTCTTAGTAAAATTGTAAATTTCAATAATATGTCTAAATTTTCATTCTCTTAGCAAGTATAAATTCTCGATTGCAATCATTAATTTTCTCTTGGATAAACATCACCATGCCTAATTATTCACTAAAGTAGACCTCTAATGTGGATATCAAAAATTCAAATGAAGAAACTAGACATTTAATAATACTATGTTCAACACATGTGAAAGAATTTATGATCTTGTTGTGATGCCCCTTTGTCACATATGTAGTCAAATTTGTCCTTTGCAAAGGCTAAGGGGTACTTCTTGGCATTGCAAAATATCCAATTCTCTTACGTTCATACCTTTCTATACATGTCCATCCTTTCAATTGGGATAAATCCATAATTATATAATTCAATTACAATAATCCTCTATGTCATGCTATTAAATGATTCATGAATTCATATATGATTGCACACGCTCATGTAGCAACATTAATTCATTTACATTTCTAGTTGTAAACTTAAACATGCAAAATAATTGAACAATCTAATAACCATTTCAAATCATGACATAGAAGCTTTAATTTAACATAATCATGTATATATCATCACACTTTTCATTTTGGGAATTCAACCATTAACTAGATAAAAACCAAGAACATTCCACCTAACTTTAGGTTCTTTATTCCCCTTAATATTTCTATAAAATGGAAATTCCCAAGCTAAGGATATGAGTCCACAAGCATGAAATCTCCTATTGCTGGATATAACTCTTTCACATATCTCAATCCCCAAAACTTTACCTTCTACAAACTTTTACAAATATCCCAATCCACCAAACATCTTTCCTCATCATCCTACACAACCTACTGAATGGGATTCTCTTATTTACCATGAAGTCCTTAGGATATGCCACTTTCTTCCAAGTCTCTAGGATATAATAGCCAATAATAATTACTGCTAGGGTCTCTAGGGATTCTGAGTTGTAACTAGTTTTCTCAATGACAATAACTTCCCTTGCAGAGGGTCATAATTTTCCACATAGTTTCATTTCCCATGATTTCTAATGTAGCATTAGTTCAACATCCTAGGATCTAAGACATAGATTTTGATTGAATTAACACCCCACAAAAATTTCCATTTTCATGATCAAGATCATGGATTATATTTGAATGCTAATAATGTACCACACCTTTTCCTAAGAATCCCATGTATCTTTCTTGCAAACTAATAACAAGGTTGATAATATTGAGGACAACATGAATCAAATTTTGTTAGAGATAAGTTTTAAGGAATTAGATTCATAATAAAATAATATTGTTCTTTCTTGGCCCATAATACCTCTTTCTTTCCTCTCTTGTGGAATCATAGACCCCATGTTTTTGTCCTTTTTTGTCTATAGCCTTTGATGTATTTTTATTATTCAATGTACAGTTTACTTATTTTAGCATCATTTACATCCCATCCCTTCATAATTAAAATAGATACATTATTATACTAGGGATCATGAATGGTGTGTTGGACATGTGTTGTCATTAATGAAAATTGTTTTCATTGATATCAAATATAACCTTGAAACTAGGTGTCGTTAAGAAGATGGTATGCGAAGAAGATCTAGGATTATTAGTAAAAATGATCAAGGTGTTCCTGAATGTTATAAAGAGGGTTCAAAACCCAATCCTTGGGCATTAGATGCAAATGTGAAGTTACGAAGGTTGATCTCATCATTTTATAGAAACTCAAAATTCAAAAGATTGGGAAATCCCAAAATTTAGTGAAACTCAAAATTTAGTGCATATCTACAGATCATGCCAAACCAAAAATTTCTTATTCCATGTGCATGTTTTAAAGTGTTTGTAGGTGCATCATGTAGATATTTCATATTGACATTTAGCAACATTCAATGTTGTGAGGACATTAAATATCACCAATCAAATAAATAATGAACGTGTATGAGTGGCATATTGTTGTATGAAAATTTTGAGCCCTTGGAAAAATGACACTTGTTGATCATGAACGCCCCCTTGTGTGAAGGGTTAATAGGATGGGGTGGGGATCCATGATGTGGATTCATGCCATACTTTCTAATGAATATCGATGGCTCAAATCTATTGCCTCCACCCCCACCCAACCAAGTACAAAACCACTATTTGGGGGTCCGAACAACCAGTGGAATTCACAAAATAGTTTTAGGACATAGCGGAACAAGTTGTAAAAAATGTTGCACATAGGTTGCATCAATACCAAGCATTGGGCAACAAGGAAGCCAGTCATAGTCCCTGGTCACATGGTGCTTGGACGAAGCACCCAAGTGCTTCTCATACCAATTAGTTCAATCAACGCGCATTCAAAAGCATGGGAAGTGAGTGACAAGAAGAATAGGTGGCATCCAAATGGACCCTAGCATGACATGAAAACACATGTGGGGATAGGTTGTAGTGACAAATAAATTCAGGGCTCAAGGTGATGATGTGGATACATATTGCCACATTGAAGGGTGCCACCTATCACTTGTATATGGTGCTTTTGGGTGACCAAGTGGGTTGGTTCCAAATCACACATAGAACCACCTAGAGGGTTCCATGTGACATGATGATGTCACCATGATGATGATAGCATGATATTATCAAAATTTCCCCTTGGATGGTTAAGTACATGGTTCTATGGGTCAAGGAAATAAGCCCCCAAGGGAAAAAGTGATTGGAACCACATCATGTGGCCTTGACCCTCTAAGGAATGTACATTAAAATTTAGTGGAAATCATGGGTACAACATTGAATTTATTGAGGATAGAAGCCCATGGCTATTAATTTATGTGGGGTAGCAAAATTGTCATGTTGGCCATATTTAAACCATTGCATCATAAACCATAAACTATAAATAGAAGTTCAATGGTGATGAAGTGGGTGTCACTGAGTTTATTGAGTGTGCATCTGAACCAAATTGAAGATATTAGACACATAGAACTAAAGCAAGAGGGTTGACTTTCTTTCTATCTTTCTATCTTTTTGTGATACAGTTACTTTCTCACTTTACATAAAGAAAAAATCATAGAAAGATTGAAGAGTGAAGAGGATGTTTAACTTATACGGTATATAAAATCAAATGAATTTGGCTGGTGTATATTTGAAATGCATCTTGTGAATGATAGTGAGAGGAACTGCAAAATAAAAAATTATGCTCAGTTCTTGTTTAAGAGATAATGGGATTAGAGGTGTGAACCATATTGTATAGGAAGAACAAATGACATCAAGAATCAAGGAGTATACCAGAGGATACAATATGAAAATTCTTATAAAAAAGGAGTATATATTCAGACAATAGAAATGTATATTTGTGAGAGAGAATAAGAGCTTCAAATAAGATGAGAACAAAAATATAAAATATTGGAGGTTTGAGCATATTTGTGTTGCAGTAAAATATCTAGTTGTGTGAGAGTTGAATAATTGACATCATTAAAAATAATTCCAACTATTTGAATTTAAATAAATCCTATGGGTTTGATTTTGAAAATGGATAAAAAAGGGATCTACTAGGAAAATTAGGGTGGTGCTTCTATATTAGGGAGTAGGTGCTTCCCTTAGATTGCTTCCTATAAACTTCAAGGAGTTGGTTCTTCCTTTAGGTTGGTGCATATAAAGATCAGGGGGTTGGTGCCTCTAGTAGGTTGGTTCTTGAAAAAAGTGGGGTTTGGTGCCAATAGGAAGTGGGTGATTGAAAAATGAAAAGGGGTTGGTTCCTCTTGCAAGTTGGTGCTTGAAAATTAGGGGATGATTATCCCCTTCTAGTTGGTGCCAGTAAATTTTGATGTAATAATAGCTTGGAGCTTGCATTTAAATTAGAAACAAAAGGAATATTTTTGGTTTTATCCCTTTATGGGTTTCCATGTAAATATATGTGTCTCATATGTGTATGATGTTTGATCAATGGTGTTGTTCTCTGATTGATTAGTGATAACATAATAATATTAAAGATTGGAGAAAAATGTGTACTACTAATTCATCCTGCTCTCAATATTATCCTAGTTTCTAACAACGGGTATCAAAGTTGATTCATTTAATAGAAATTTGAGAATAATTTGTGACCACTAGAAGGTATATCTCAAGGGATCATTGCTAACAAAGATTATATTTACCCATATGGAGTACCATTATTAAAAGGATCAGGTTATGCACTCTCAAAGAAAGAATGAAAGCTTATTTAAAGGATCTTGGGTTGGATGCATGACTATCTATTGTAGATGGAAGAATAATGATTATAATACTGAAGCTATGAAGACAATATTGAATGGGTTGTCTAAATCAAATTACGACAAGGTTATTTGTTGTGAAATTGTAAAAGAGATATGTAATAAGTTGCATTGCAGCTATGATGACGATGCTCACATGGCATTGAAAGTCAACAAATATTCTTAGAAGGAAAAAGTACACAAATATTTAAGGAAGATCAAATACCATGACTGATTAAGTGATGACTCATATAAGAACAAAGGCTAGATCATAAGGAGACAACAAAAGATATCAAAAAAATGTAAGCAATGTATTAAATGCCTCAAATGCGGAGAAATAGGTCACAATGCTACTAATTTATCAAATGTTGAGATAGAGAGTAGTGAATATGGGGAAGAAGTGAAATTCGTTGGCAAGTTTATTTTATTTTGTAATTGTAGAAGAATAAGTTATTTTTCTTCTAAATATTTATATGCAATTTTAGAAAATGGTAGTGATAAAGAAGAACATGATGTTGAGAGAAAATCTTATGAGCTCAATAAGAAAAATATTTACTCCTTAGAAGATGATTTCTCATCATAAAAAAGAGATAGATATACATATAGTAGTGATGAAGAAGGATCTATGTTCATGACTATACAGGATCATCATATTGTTCAAGAAATTAAAGCTAATCAGAAAGAGATATTAGATTCAGAAGCAAAAGGAGTTCAAATCGAAATATATCTTAGATGTGAATGTGCTAGCTCCCCTAATGAGTTAGATGAAGAATAATATAAGTAAATCTTGAAGGAGATTTGATTACTGCTCTAGATAAGCTAAATAAGGATAGAAGAGAGAAAATAAGAATGAAGGAACAATTGAAAAATGTTGAAAAAGAAAGTCATTCTTCTAATAAAAAATCAATGAATCGTAAAAAGGTCCATCTAGAAGAAGCAAAAATAATTGAAGAAGTATTATAAAAGCAACTAAAGCATAAGGAAAAGAGTTATGAAATACTACAATATGAGAATTCATCCTTAAGAAAGGAGTTATCCAAGGAGCATGAGAAAGGAGGAAACTTGTCTAAAGTTTCATGATTGATTATTCTAAAAATGGAGTTAGAAGAGGCCAAAAGAATGGAAGAAGTGACGACTAGCCAATTGATTGAAGGAGAAGGTCATTGTGAGAGATTACAAGTTGAGATTGTACCATTGAGAAATTATTTTGAAAAGAGAAATGAATAGATAACTCAATATCAAAAGTTTGATAAGAGTACCAAGATTTTAAATGGTAATCTTAGTTTTCAAAGACCTCCTCTCATCAACATTGGTCTAGGTTATGAAGAAGAATCAAGAACCAACAAGGTTAAAGGAAAAGATCCAATTAGCTATGTTAATGAAATCAAAGGACCTAACATCAATGTAGCTAAGGAAAATATAAATCAACAAAATCAAAAGAGGGAAATTTACAACGATCTGAATAACTAGGAAGGTCAAGAAATAATTCAACAAAATTCCTATATCCCTAAAAAATAAATATCTTAAAGAAACAACATATCATATCGAGAAATAAAAGTTGTCCCCATGTACCAAAATATTTTTATGGTAGTTGTCATTCATGTACAAATTTTGG
The DNA here is from genome assembly GCA_000404065.3 of Pinus taeda. Classification (NCBI taxonomy): domain Eukaryota; kingdom Viridiplantae; phylum Streptophyta; class Pinopsida; order Pinales; family Pinaceae; genus Pinus; species Pinus taeda. Next base: position 704 of record APFE031344175.1, on the reverse strand, counting down.
TGAAAGAGTTGTCCCCTGTAAAGCCTATCTAGGTGATAATCATGTTAGAAATGAGTCTTATTAGTCATCAAAAACTAGGGACAACATACTTGAAAATTACCATAGGTGTATTCATAGAAGAAAAAAATTAATTTCTCCTTTTATCAATTACATGGAATGTTATAATTGTAAGAAATATGGGCACAAAGTAGTTGAGTGTAGGAGTGAAAAAATCAGACCTTCCTCTTAGAATAAGAAATAAAAAATTGAAGGAAAAGAGGCATATAGAAGTAGAAGAGTGTGAATTTGTACTCTATACTCGAATTCAAGGAAATCCATGGCATATGGAGAATGTGCATTCAATGCACAGGAAAAGAGATTAGAACTATGCAAACAAAGGCACAAATCAAGCTAAGGACCAATAAATTTACATATTCATATTAGCAGTAAAGAAAGCATAAGGACATGGAAAAAGAAAGAATATATAAAGGAGAAAATGTATTTTAGCTCTATGTAGTCAAGATAAAGAGGAACAATTCTATGTATATATTCATTGCTCAAGTCACACAACATGATACTAAGGCAAACATATCTCACTAAAGGAAGTAAAAAATGCTAGTGTCATTCTCAAAGACAATACACCATCCAGAATAATGGGAAAAGGATTAGTTTTCCTTGACAATGAGAAAAGTGAGGCTAAATATGTCTGGTTTGTTGAAGTTTTA